>JAPMUY010008918.1:662500-737188 GCA_026901105.3 Galaxias olidus
AGCAGACTCAAAAGCCTTCCGTTTATCTTATCGACAAGGAACCAATCAACAACAAGCCTGTGGACGACTAACCAGCCTACGGCTAATAGTAACCTGAGAGCCCTTGTAAAACCAGCAGGACTGCTCAACACGGCACGGCGTTAAAGCAGCCGTGTGAAACCAGCCGGCCTCCATTCACTCTGCCGTTCCTCCTCATGTACTATCAGAGTGGGGAGGAGGAGGAGGAGGAGCAGGAGGAGGAGGGGGAGGTTGAAAGGCGATGACAGAACAGTATAGCATGACAAATGGGACGACTGTTAAAGACGAGCGGCATCCGGTGTAAAGAGGCATTGTTAAAGTGAAACGTCTGCCAGCCTAGCCTTGTGTGCCTCCGAGTGTGTGTCTGTGTGTGTGTGTGTGAATCATTTCTATTAGCAGGGGGTGAGGGTAATGAGGGGAAATAACGCATTCCACAAAACGGCCACAGTGATTAGTGTTTTCCATGTTGTAAACATGCGCGCACTGCACACACACACACACACACACACACACACACACCCACCCACCCACCCTGGGAGTATTATTATCAGTGGGTCAGCCAGGTCAGGGAAGAAGAATGTGTCAGCTCCAGACTTTTGTTTTTCCAGGGAGAGGGGAGTGTTTGGATCGCTGGAGACCCCGACGTTAGGACTCTGGAATTCCATTGGACAGGGCTGCAGGGCCTATCTCTTTGCAGCGGCGTGACTGTGTGTGAATCCAGTGCTCGTCTCCGTCCTCTGTCACTTACACCAAAGCATCTGTCTCTGCCAACAGCTAGTGGGAACCTCATCAGCACGGCGTAGCACCACTGACGACAGAGCCTGTCCTCCAGCAGGCCAGCCTCCACCAAGCAACTCCTTCACTTAAGACAGACTCCCAGAGTCCACTATTGATTTTTCAGATCCAATACCAACAGATCACCTTAACTTTGGGGGACGGCCTCAGGTAACATGCAACACTCCATTAAAAAGGGACTCACAATGAGTCCAAAGGCCTATTATTGATCAACTAAAAGAGGTCAGCCTTAGTGCATACTAGGTTAAAGTTGCTTCTGTTCTTCAGAACAGCACTTCCTGCCCCCAACTAAACAAGCAACATAATAAGAGTCCATTAAAAGGTAGACACTAACAGGCAAGTCCTGGCTTGTCCCGATGGACTCTGATGTGGAACAACGCAGAGGAGACAAAAAAACACAGCTCTTTAGAAGGGCCATCTCCAGCCTCTTCTCACTCCTCTAGCCTACCTCCACCCCTCTCTACCGTGAGTTGCATAAGAGCATGTATGCGCATTAGTGATGCTTGCAGCGCCAGCAGGACAGTAATTACAGCTGAGATTCACTGCAGCTCACACATATACGCACACACTAACACAGAGATGTCACCTGGGGCTGGGCCAAGTTATACGATAAACCAAATCAACAAATCTGAACAAGTGCCAACGCACGTTACTGCAGCAACATTTACAGACAGGTTCTTTGGTTTCGCCTTGCGCATGCGTGCACAATCAGCTGGGTCTTTTTCTAGATTTCCTTGTTCCTCAAAATGTCTACAGACAAACATTTCTTTAAGTAAACAAGAGACATCTCTCAGCAAACACCCACACACACACACACACACACACACACCTTTCCTCTCCCCGGTGAAGGGTACTATGTCATCTCTGTCCTTGTACTCCAGGGCCTCCTTCTCCAGGTAGCTGAGCAGTCGATCTCTGCTGTAGGGGCCCGTGGCAGACTTGACTGTCTGGTCCTTTTGACGCATGCTGGCGGGGAGTAGAGCATTCTGTGGGGGGGGGGGGGGGGGGGGGTTATCAGGGTTAAGATACATGCATTTGGATGGCAACAATGACGGTTTTGTCGATGCTGTTTATTGTAATAATATTGTGAAGTAAGCTTAACTTGAAGATGTGTGATTTAAACAAGGGCCCCGCAGACTGCAGACAATAGCCACATATAAACACAGAAGTGGACAACATGTCTAAAATGTGGTTTGCCGTTTACTTTGGGATTCGTGTGGTTGCCCCGTTGGGTGAGGCAGCTCTCTTCGGCGCTTTGTTTAAATGAAAAATAAATAAGCCTCCGTAAGCCCTGAAGAGATCCCATAATCATCCGATGCTCTGCTCATAAATAAACATACAAAGAACCTCCTTCTCTCTGTCCACAGGCACTTTCAGACCAATAAACAGAATTTTCTTCTGACAGTACGATCATTTCAAAATGAAGCTGGACATCAAAGGACAGGCCGGTAAAGTGTATTCTGTCCACTCTCCTCATCTATCCATCCCCAAAAACGAACTGCATTGTTTTCCTGCTAAAAACAGCTGTCACAAGCCAACTGTCCAGTAGATGAAGGAACACTCCTCTCCAACGGCTAGTGAACTCACCTCAGGGTCCATCTCCTCCAGGGCTGTCTCCAGCTGTTTGAGCTCCTCTTCAGATAGCTTGTTGAGGATCTCATCCTCATCTATCTCCTTGTACTTGTCCAGGTCTTTCTTGAAGGACAACGCCATGGTCCCTGCTACAGCCAGTTCCTACTACAGAACAACCACACTGTTCCTCGAGCTCACGGCCTACAGCCAAAGGTGGGGGGGGGGGGCAACCTGCTAAAAGAGAAAGATGAGGAAAATAAAATTTAATTTTTTTTTAAATCAAACAGGACAACGGAAAAACAATGTCAGCCTCTCCGTTCCAAACATCTCTGTTTAAAACAATAGAACTCTAGTTGCAGCTGGGCGGGGAAACGGGGCCTCCCACCACACAAACACTCACTATTGCATAACGTAAACCCAGCGAGGACTTTCTCAGGCTAATAGGTCACAGACCAGTCTCAAGGGATAGCAATGCTCTCCATGTGGAGTGATCAGAGGACTAACCGCATTGTGGCACAGCACGTCTAGTTGAAATTGGAGGAACTAGTCAGGCACATTGATATCAGACAAGATAAGCGAGAGACAGCAAACAAGACGGAAGGGGCTACACCCCTCTCCTCTCTGACAACACAAATGACCTCATGTTTCTAAGATTCCCTGCAGAAACCCAACACAGATGTTCTCCATTCTGTAATGCAGCAGCACAGTCTTCTGTCTAACCTTGCATGAGACATTTTGTGCTCTTAGACAATCATACATGTTACCTCTCACACAGCTGTGTTAGACTAAATTAACTCAAACTAAAAAGAACAACGTCAACCATGTCAAATAACACACATTTGAACCATGCATATATAATCTATAGGAATAAAATGTTCTATAGAATATTAAGTAAACAATATGATTTTAAATTGAACTGTGAAAACTCAGTAAACCACACCTTTCCTGTCTGAATTATTTATGATTCATACAATACGATGCTTAAGTGAAAGATGTACATAGGGTTATACGATTCCAAGTGAGAACATGCGTGTAGCACTACCTTGTAGATTGACCATTGGTGCGCCACGTCAAAACGTTACCAGTGGAAACACTGCAACATAGCTAACCGTGTTCAAGTGAGTGGGCAGTGTTCATGGTCAGGCACAGTAACATAATGGCACACAGGAGTAATTGAGCGTGCAGACAGAGTTAATGGTTTGGTAGAAACGAAGATGAGACACTGAGAGGATCCATTAGTCTGTTCGATGACTTTCTTATTCTTCAGTGTCTAATCCTGCAAGACAACAGATGGCCCAAGGCCAATAATAACTCTGACCTAACGTGTACTACTCTCACGCCCACGACCATGGACCAACAGTGCTTATATCAGTACATCTGCACACACAAAAGACACTAGTTATTGGTTATAAGCCTTACAGGCAAAGATGGACTTATTAGCACTTGCAGACAGCTATGCATTTCACATCTGATTAAAAGAGAGATCAAAATCTTTAGAAAAGCAATGTGAAAGTCATAATGTAATTACAAGAAATAAACGTAAGGATTGCAATGATGGATTTAATGGCTTTTTGTACAATACTAAATGGAGACGCTGTGGAGAATGGCTATTACATTCTTACAGAACGCAGCCCAAAGGTACTGTCAGGGCTATACTTAGAATCTCCCAGCTCTGCCTGCCCATGGGATGGGCCAACCTACTCTCTCCCCCTCATTCTGTTCTTCATCCCCCTGTATTCAAAATGTTCCTCTTTAGTTTAACTCTGTTGCTACAACCCCCATCGCCCGGTCTTGCGGCACTCTGAGTGTGGTTACAGAGAAGCAAAGCATAATGGAAAACAGATGGAGACACAGAAAGGATCTGATCACAGACCCCCTGAACTCACAAATACTTGAGTCTTTAATAATTTAGACGGATATAACAGTTCTCGTTGACTAAAGGAAGGTTCTTGAAAGAAAAAACATCTGTAGACACATCTGTCCAAGAGTGGTGGTTTACATCACCCTGTCCTCCAAGAAATCAGTACCATAGTTGGAGATAAAGAAGTGTTCTCAGTTCCCTCCACTGTAAAATGATTATGTCATCTCCAAATATATGGTCTAATGAGCTACGTAATATGACATTGTATTGGCTTAATCTTACTACCTGATTTCTCTCTAACTGAAGCACATCTTAGTAGCAGCAACAATGTCTTATCAGGTCAGATATACTCGTTAATCACCAATACTGTGCTGCAGTGGTGTGACAGTGCGATTTTAAACAGCAGCATCTCTGGAACTGCCAAGTCCTATGGGTTTCACACAGTGTCAACAACGGCTAGAATAGAGGTTAGCAAGCAAGGTTTGCCGTCTTCTACCCCATTTAGTACATCTTGAATCGAAGTGTTTTTTTCCAGGTTTGCCACACCCATTAAGATAGCGTTGGCAGTCCTAGCAAAAATATAAGAGGTGGCCAGCCAAGCTAGCCTGCTACGTCTATGTTAGCCACAGGTGAAGACCAGAAAAATACATTGTCAAGCTAACGTAAGGAAAGTTACCCAGGTCCTGCCAAGCTTACAGTTACATACACACTGTACCTTCTTAAATCTAAACACCTTATCGTTGACATAGTCTAGCTAAGCCTCTGTTTTACAATTGTTCGCAAGTAATGCTGTCGGACAACGCCAATCTCTCTGGTCCCGACCGGCGAGAGCGAGGCGGGCGAGGGCGAGGGCGAGGGCGAGGGCGAGGCGAGAGGACGGAGAAAAATAACAAGTAAGTGTCAGGTACACTAACACAAGTTTGGATGGCTTGCTAGCTAACATTAGCATTATTTTGTCGAGCCAAAACCGTCTTTTCGTAAACTTAATTGCAATAGATTGCGAACCATATGCAACGTTAGCTAACGCTACATTACATAAACGTTAGATCAACATAATGCTAATGGAAGTAAATATTGTAGTTCAAGTTAAGTTGCTAGCGAGCAGCTAACGTATTCCGTAAGCAAGCAGCGTTAGCTGGTTAGCTTTACGTTAGACGCTTGACAGGTTGTGTAATATAGCCACAAAGATGACGAGCTGATTTTAGCTACCCTCACATCAAGTTGATTTCTTACCTAAAACCTTATGTCTACGGCGTCTCTTCCAAGGACAGGGACCTCAAGGATCAAAATATGTTCCAATTATTTTGAAAGCGCTCTCCTTAACTTCACTCTCTCGCTCTCACTCTTGACTGGTCTGGACTCACTCAATGAATGCAAGGCGGGGCAGCTACACAGGAAGAGAGAAACCAGCACAGAAAGCGACGATAATGCACGACTAGTAGTCGCACGATTCCGAAATCTCGTCCAACGTAAGCCAATGAACCTTTTCGAACTGAAAAGGCAAGTAGGGCCAGCCTCTTACCGGAGTAAACCAATGGTTGTAGATTTGATGTGGATTTCGTAGCAAACAGTATGTAGCCAACCATTTTAACCAATGAATGTTCATATACAGCACTAGTTTAATTGCTCCAGATAACTGGAACAAGGTAGAACACTGAGGAATTGAAAATAGAGATGCTTGTTTCACTTAACCATTTAAATGGGATGATATCGGAATCTTAAAAAATGTACTGTATGTAAATGTTGTAACAAGTATGTATTGTTTTTTTTTATTAATATTATGCATTTATTATTTAATTGTTTTTGTTGTTCAGTTATCTATTCAGTAAATACTTGCATTTTAAACAGTTAACTGCTGGGAAATAAATGCATAGTTTCCTTCTGTTAGCCTTGTATAAATACCTTTGTAATTATTATAATAAAAATAACAATAATTATTATTATTATTATAATTATTAATATTAATTTGAATAATATTAAGCATCATCATCATTTTTATAAAAAATAGTCAACATCATATAATAATAAACACAATATTAATTATGAAATTCTAAAATACAACTGGCTTCATATAGGAAACTGGGTTATGAACTAAATTGAAGCTGCCTGAAGGGTTAGGCATGATTGTAATATGAACAGTTTTACTCCCAAATAGTTTATTTGAGATAGGCCCACATTACTGTAGTGTGATCACGCATGTCCAAAGCATTAGAAAGGTCATGATCTTAAAGAACATAAAACGTTTCTCAGTTTCCCTGGACACCATTGTCCCCAAAATACTTACATGGAAGGGGTGGAATGTGTCAATGTACATTTCCCTCGTAGGACAGCAATTTATACCGTGGACCTGCTTGTCAAAACAAATATATTTTTGAGAATTGAAAAAAATATTTAGGTTATGCATCATTTAGGACGGATGAATGGACTAAATCCCCTCATTCTGTCCCAAATGTCAGTGGTTAGGATTTAAACTTCCTTTTATGTTTAGAAAACTATATTATTTAGAACAGTTCTGTCGGCCTATTTCATCGATAGCCTTCTTGCATTATAGGGGTCCATGGATCTTTGGATATTTACATTGAAAGTGTCCTACGACATCCAACCAAGCGAAATGGGACATAATGTACTTTTTGGAGTTACTGGATAAAGTAGTAATTAAATGCATGTTCTCTGTCACATATATTATAATATAATATTAATCACGGTAGTATTTAAAAAGCCGTAGATGGTTTAGTATGCAAACATATTTGTTCTGCACCTTTGTCGCCATCTAGTGACTATTAAATGTTTCTGCAAGGTTATTGTCTGGATGTGAACTCGGAAACAAAACCTCCTAAACATCGTCTCGCATCCTGTAGGTCAAATATCTAGCACCACAGAAATGGCAGACATGGACGAATTGTTTGGGAGCGATGGAGATAGCGACAACGAACAACGAGGTAATAAGCAGATCAAAACATGATGTAGCTAGTTTATTTGGTTGTGTGTCGGTAAATTGCAACACCATAGGCCTAAATGTTTTTAGTGAGTCATTGCGTCATATGTAAGACTAGGAAGCATGGGAAAATAAGTACTAGCGAATATTCTTCAAAGGTGTTTTCTGTTTCACTAGTGGAGTCTGCTTCTGGCTCCGGTTCGGACTCGGACCAGGAGAGACCAGCGTCCGCCAGGTCTGCTAGGTCTGCTAGTAACGCTTCTGGCAGCGGTAGTGACAGTGAGAGGGAACGAGATGATAACGATGGTGATGGCCAGGATGCTACTAAGCCCAGCAACAAGGTGGGTCATTGGTACTTACATAAATGGTTAATTAAGTTACTTTAATATAGTGTATCTAATTTAGTTATTTTTCTTTGTTTCATCAGCTGGAAAATTAATGAAAGGGTTTCGCAACAAAATTTGTAATTAAGTGTTCAATAAGTATTACTGGAGAGTGGAAAGTATATTATTTCAAGATTATGGGTCACCTAAAGATAATAATCGTGAAAAGCACAATTTATTTTCCGTAATTTCAGCACAAAATCATACCTCTTTAAGGAAGAATAACATTTTAGTGCAGTGATGTTAAAGTAGGATAACTTGTATCTTTCAACTAAACAGGCAATACCGATGTCTATTAAAAAAAATTTTTTTTTATGAAACTCTTCAATTGCAGAGACACATGTTGGAATATTGGGATTTAAATTGAAAAACTCTTGAAGCTGTGGATTAAAAAAGTGCTTCTCCATGTTACTGTATTGTAATTGTATAGCACTTCATGTAAAATCATACTGTTCACCTATTAACCAGGAGTTGTTTGGAGATGATAGTGAAGATGAACGACGAAGTCCACGCAGCGGCAGTGACAACCAGTCTGACCGCTCTGGAAACCAATCAGATGCCAGCATGCACTCTGAGCAAGAGGACAATGACCATTCCGATGCTGAGCAACACAGTGGCTCAGAGCGTGGTCATCGGGAGGAAGATGAGGATGAGGAGGATGCCGGTCATAGGTCTGACATCGGCAGTCCAGCATCAGTGGCTGGGAGTCCGAGATCAGGGAGGGGTAGTGCCCACTCAGACAGAAGGTAGGTCTTCTTACATTCCTTTAGAGACTGGATGGAGTTGTGTCTTAACAGTTGTTGTGTTACGTAATGTTCTTTATTAGGGGTGTACAGTTTATTAATCCTGATCGACCCATATGCCCACCCTCTAGAGTAGTAGTTCTCTAACCGTTATCTCAGAAGCCCCGCCCCCCCCCCCCCCCCGAACATTTTTTAAATAAAAGAAGACTCGACACTTGCTGCCATTGAAATAAGACTGCCTAAACTGTTTATCTAAACGAGGCTAAAGGACTTGCACAAACTAGTTATATTGTATTGATATGTGGGCACAAAGCTGGCTGTTTTATACATATGTACATTTTAATTTCTTTGTTTTCTCAGCATGCATAGCGACCCTGGAACACCTCAGTCAGGACCAGGAACTCCACAATCAGGGGGCAGAACTCCCCAGTCAGGGGGAGGAACTCCACAATCAGGTCCAGGAACGCCACACTCTGACGATGTGGGATCCGGCAGGGACAACCAATCAGATGATGGAAAGTGGGGTGAGACAGGGAAGAGTGACCAGTCAGACGAAGAGGAGGAGAAGCGTCATCGCTCTGACGAGGAGAAGGACAACTCTGACGACGAGGGTCCTAGGAGCAGGAGCAAGTCAGGTACTGAAAAGTTACTCAAGTGTAACTATTAGGAGTTTATGTGAAGAGAAGCAGCTATAGCCACACTACTGCTAATAGAACTGCAAAATGCGTAGTGTCTATCCACTATGGCCAGTTTCTATTAAATTGGGGTCACTCAAATTATTTTATACAGATGCATACAATAATGAAAATTGATTATTTCCTGGTTTTTAGGGTCTGTTAAAGGCAGTGATAGTGAAGATGACTTTGTAAGACAAAAAAGCAAAAAGGTTTCCTCTGATTCAGACTCTGATAGTGACGTCGGAGCAAAGAAAGGCAAGAAAGGTAAGAAACGTAAGAACTCAAATATCCGACAACAGCATTTATTTAGATTGCCTGAATGAACTAGATTCCAGATAAGTATATTTGGGTGTTCTTTCTCTCTTTCAGAAAAAAAGCCTGCCGCTGACGATCTGTTTGGGGAGGCTGATGACATTTCCTCAGACAGTGATGCTGAGAAGCCCCCAACACCGGGACAACCTCTGGTAAAACACACACACACACACACACACACACACACACACACACACACACACACACACACACACACACTGTAGGTCTCAGTTTCATTACAAAAAAGATTATTTACAACCACCCATGCTGCAGTTTGGTCAAAGCTGAACAACACAGCTAGGAATAGTCAATTTAGTGCAATCATATAGTTTTACAAATTACGATATTTTATTTGCAATCTTTCCTATTCTGATCAATTATGTGCACAGATTGATCTTTCAGGGTTGTGCGCTAAGCTGTTTTCTGTTGCATTTGTGTGTGGGTGTGTGTGTGTGTGTCCAGGACAATGAGGAGGGTATGGAGGGGGAGCATGCAGAGGAGGAACCGGTCCCTGAGACGCGTATTGAGGTGGAGATCCCAAAAGTCAGCACTGACCTAGGATCAGACCTGTACTTTGTCAAGCTGCCCAATTTCTTGTCTGTGGAGCCCAGGTTAGAGACAGACTGTAACCCAGTTCTAAACTATGCTATACAGTAGACTACAATAACCTGGTCCCAATACTTTGAATCATATGAACCCTTTGGTAACGGAGGGCATTTAGATCCCTGAAAGGTTTGAAAAGTACACTGCAATGTGATTTATGTTAAACGGGTGTGCACAGGCATTCTTATATCATCTGGTTTGTGTCTGAAATAACATGACTGCAATACTTTTGCCAAGTTCCAAGTATGTTTTTTTCTAAGGTCAACAGAGTGTGTTTGGTGTACTAGCCAACACGTTTGTTTATGTTATGTGCCTTTACGAGCTGTCAATTGAGTGGTTCCTTATGCGTTCCTCCTATAGACCTTTTGATCCACAATACTACGAAGATGAGTTTGAGGATGAGGAGATGTTGGATGAAGAAGGTCGGACCAGGCTGAAACTTAAGGTATGAGATTTTTGTTTGTGTTCACATTTTACTTTGTTGGTGCATGCTAAAAGTTGGGTCTCAGTCTCACTCTCTCTCTCTCTTATCTCCCGGGGCAGGTTGAGAACACTATTAGGTGGCGAGCAAAGAAAGACGAGGAGGGAAATGAGACCAAGGAAAGCAATGCACGCATTGTCAAGTGGTCTGATGGCAGGTTGGTAGAGTTCAATGTGTCCCTATGCTCCTAAATATTTTTTACTTAATGGATTTACGGTCATAGTACATTTTCAAAAGTGTGTTTTGCATTTGACAGCATGTCCCTCCACCTGGGGAACGAGGTGTTTGATGTGTACAAAGCCCCGCTGCAGGGAGACCACAACCACCTGTTCATCCGGCAGGGTACTGGACTGCAGGGACAAGCTGTGTTCAAAACCAAACTCACCTTTAGGTAACTTAAGACACACACATCATGGGCTGTGCAAGACCAGATTTTCCCAGTCTGAAGCCTTTTGCCCTTCGTCAATATGAGGCAAATGAAGAGTTATATGGTGTAGGAGAGCCTGAATCTTTATCTTGCCATCTTCTCTAGGCCCCACTCCACAGACAGCGCAACCCACAGGAAGATGACCTTATCTCTGGCTGATCGCTGCTCAAAAACCCAGAAGATTCGGATCCTGCCCATGGCTGGACGGGACCCAGAGTCCCAACGTAATGAGATGATTAAAGTAAAAATCATCTTTATTTTATGAGCATATCTTACATGATTATTGTTAGGTATAAAATAATAGTAAAGCCCATGTAGACTACCCTGATTAATTATCCCTTAGTGCCTTCTCATGTGGCACAATGCAAGATGTTGGTTGATGAATATAGAATTGATGTTGATTTTAGTTGCCATCAAATTTTGTAGCCAATATGAGTACTAGTGATGATGGAACTGACTGACCGTTGCCATATGAAAATCTCCATGCAGAAAGAAGAGGAGCGCTTACGGGCATCCATCCGCAGAGAGTCACAGCAGCGGAGGATGAGGGAGAAGCAGCACCAGAGGGGCCTGAGCAGCGGCTACCTGGAGCCGGACCGCTACGACGACGAAGAGGAGGGGGAGGAGGCTATTAGTCTAGCTGCCATCAAGAGCAAATACAAGGGAGGCGGAGGCCTAAGGGGTGAGTTTGGATCCATACGATGTGCTTAAGCCAAATCAGGGTAAAGAATCAGGGATGCCAGCATTTTAGGACAATTCCACATCTAAAGTAGTGACAAAAACAGATACCTGATTTTCTGTACTTTGACAAATGTTTTACACTGTTTGCGATTATACGTTAAACTAAAGTGCATAATTTCATCATTGTGTGTCTCAAAAATCTATCAGGATTTACATTTTTGCATCATAGGATAAATTGTTTAATTGATCCAAATCAGGGTAGAGGTTAACTACAAGTTATGACTTACCGATACAGATTTATCTTGTCACACTTCACATCCAAGTAATTTAAAAGGAATCACAAGAAGTGCTTTACTCCATGTACTGCTGGGGAATAATGGCTAATGAGCCTCACACAATCTGTGAATCCTTGCTTCTTTTCAGACTGTTATTTAGTGACTTCTGTAACTGCTCAACAGGTAATGTAGAAGCAGGCCGAAACTGACCTTTTTGGGCAATCGTTTGCAATGCACAAGTTCAACTGTATGTTCTCACCATCAAACTGGGTTTTCACCCACCAAACCAAACTAGGGGAGCAATTGCCCCAGAGTTTGGATTAAGGACAAATGAGCCTAATGCAAAAGCTAATAATTAGCTATTATTAATAATGCTCTTCATTCTCTTCCAAATCTCCTCATCATAAACCCTCCTCCTCCCCGATTAGAGGAAAGAGCGAGAATATACTCATCTGACAGCGATGAAGGCTCAGATGATGATAAGACCCAGAGGCTAATGAAGGCCAAGAAACTAGACAGTGACGAGGTAAGTCAAAGGGATATCGGGGGCAATGTACTATTGGAACAGCAGGGGCCACTGTGAATCAATATATGCAGGCTTGCAGATAGTTATGATTGATAGGGAACTACTTGTCCCAGGCCACATTTTTATCAAAGAGGAGGTCTCTGCACAGGGCATAATCCTGCAAAATGTTAATCAAGCACATTATGTTATGTTGCGGTAAACATTATTTTTGCATTGTTTAATTTACTCCGTGTTAAAAAGTAATTGACAAAGGAAATGCTGATAAATCTCAATGCAGATAATAGGGATTGCCTACAAAAATAATAAAGCCAGCAGTGGACAATAATTTCTCGTTTGTGCTTTCATTGGAAATGTGAAAACACTGCTTGGTTTAAGAAGGAGCCCATCTGTTCTACAAACAAACTCCTCTGTTAAGTAAATTTTTAAACATCTGATTGTTTTCTATATTTTTCTTGTCTGGAGGAGGGAGAAACCTCAGGTAAAAGGAAAGCTGAGGATGATGACGAAATGGCCACCAAGAAGGCTAAGAAATATGTCATCAGTGATGAAGAAGAGGAGGAGGAAGATGATGAATAATTGGTTTTTTACTGAACCACTGCATTAAGTGTTTTGTCTAGAACGAATATTAAGGCCGCATTTTGTTTTTTATATTTTTCAAAATAAAGTCTGTATTGTGTGAAGTTATGTACAGCTAAGGTAGGGAATGAAAAAATAAATGACCAAATCTCTGTCCCCATGGTTTTTGCTGTTTTGAATATTTTAATGAATCACACGGGTTTAATTAGTTGACACTCTCTGGCTTAATGTAAAACGCTTTCTTTGTTTTCTTAGAAGTTTACAGATAAATGGTTGGGGTACAACAATACTACAATGAATACAATTTCTTAGCAGCAACGCATACACACAAGAAGAACTAATCAGAATGGGCTGCCTCTGGTTTAAGAAGATGTGTAGGGTAGGGAATCCTGCCAAATGATAGCAATATACGACCAGATACCATTCTGTGACGCTATTCCAAGTAATTCACAGGTCGTGACAGCAGTATCGGGTCTAAAGTTATGTTTAAGCTATTCATTCTCAGATACTCATTCAATCATTGCCCTCCTGTGGGCATAAACAGTAACACTAGTACCAGTAGTGCTGTTTTGAAGACGCGGGAGCTGCTAAGTAAGGGTCAAATCAATCGAACGAATAGTCGTTATGCTGATTTTAAATCTGGCAACAGTTTTACTTGATCCGCGGATCCATGGATCTGAATGGGACTGAAAACCTGCACTGTACCACATTATGTTAAAACCGGAAAAGGGATTTTGTGTGAAATAACTTGTCGTACTTAATGTTTGGTGGATTAACTAGCATTTTGATGTTAAGTTAGCGTAAGCTAACGTTACAGTTGTCTGACTGTGACAGGAGTCTGATAACGGAAGTTTTTTTTGTTGATAACGCAACGTTCACTTAACTTTGGTGAGTGAAAGTATACTAATGAACATTTGCCTTTTGTTTAAATGCTACTTTTTAATGTAAGGTTGCAAGGTTGGTGTCATGATCGGAGCAAGGTCCATGCCTGGACTGGACACTTGTTGAAATTTTTGTTTTTAACAAGCTAGCTAACGGCGTAACGCGTTAGCACGCAGCAGGCTAGTCTAGTTACGCTCGCGTTACTAGGCTAGCTAGCTAGCTAATTAAGCTAATATTAGTAATCACAAGTTAAAATAACTGGACGTAACAGTAGCTGCAAGCCAATTAAGTCAGAAGTTTTTACTTTATATTACAATTGTCTGACTTTAAACAGCGGGCTATATAAAACGATCCGAAACTACGTTATCTGACGTTTTAATATGTTGCGTGTCCGTCAAAATAGCTAACCTGGTGTACTCTGGTTTGCATTTGCAGCAGTGTTAATAATAATAGCTTACGACAATATAGCCAGCTTAGCTAATGTTAAGCTAAACCTAGCAAATCTCAAGCACTAAGCTAACGTTAACTAGCTAGTTACGCTACCCATAACTAGTAACATAATCATACAAATTACGTGTTTTTATTGCTTACCATAACTGAACTGTCGCAAAGTTTCAGAACAATAGTGTTACCCGATAGTTAATGTTGGCAAGCGTTAGCTAACCAGGTTATCAGGCATTGCATTGGCGCTTGGAAGGACGTGAACGCTTCTCGTTAGTGGGGTAAAGTTGGCTGGAGTATAACTCTTTAGAAAGTTGGGTGGATTGTTCCCAACGCAGCTAACGTTTGGTATGTGAAATCCAACGTTTTGGAATTTTGTTTTAACTTTCGCTATTATTTTTCCGAACTTACTGAAGTTTTGTAAAAGCGGCCCACACAATGTCCGGATCACCGGGCGCTGGTGGCTCGAACCCTAGGAAATTCAGTGAAAAGATCGCACTGCACAACCAGAAACAAGCTGAGGAGACGCGGGCCTTTGATCAGCTTATGACAGACCTTACCGTCTCACGGGTAAGTGTTTTGTGTGTGTGATGTTTTGTTTTGGAAATAAATGTTATCTGTGATGGACACAGATTATGTAGCTACTAAGTCACAATAGCATTAACTCAAAATGAAACAGGCAATACATTTGTTGCTTCAAAGTTTGCTCTCAGTTATTGAGTGCATGGCGAATTTGTTGATGTTGTGGTTTGTGACCAGTTTGCCAGCTTGTAACTGCCAAATTAAAGAAAAGCTTTCTGCCCTGATAGAACATCACTAAGTGCATATTCAGACACAAGTTGAGGTCCAACTTATTCCAATGTATTTGTCAACTTGACCTTAGATATGAAGATTAAGCATTTCTTTTGACGATCACTAAATATTATATTTTCACTTAAAGTATTACCTAAGGAACTAGTGACTGCATAAGACCTTGTCACAAGTTCCTTCAAGTAAATACAATACAAAACATAGTTTAGCATAGCCAAAGATCCATGACCTAACAGCACCACATATGCATCATTTGACAAACGGTTGCCTTTTACAAAAGCTTGGACCTCTTGAAATTTCTTCTGGACTTCTTTCAAACAAAGGGCTATTGTATAACGGTTATTCAGGCTCAATTCTGATCAGTGAATCTCTTTGCTCTATCATGTTCTTTGTTCTGACATTTTGCTTGTCATTGTATTATATATAATACATACATTAATACAACACATATTTAAGACAAATGACATTCAACTTCCAAATATGCTTGATACTTGAATATGTGATGATCTTGACCTTACAATGATAAAACTAGTGCAGTTTTTTTCAGTAGTAAGTAAATGATTTTGTGCTTATTTAAGCAAAAGTGAAATGTCATGTTTTAAAGTTGCATTTGTAGCTGGGTTTTAGTTGAGTTTGACCTCGGTGAGTATGCTGCATCTTTATCGACATGTAGATGAAGAGCATCACAGCGCATTGGCATTGCAGATGAATGGATCTCATAAAGACGAATTGTCCTCTGCTTACTCTTTTTAGGGAATTCAAAACCCCTTGATATAGGGTGTAAATGCAAATGCATGGCACACAGTGAGTGAAAAATGTGATCTCCAGGGATAATAGTTACAGCTAGGTCCAAGTTATTTCTTTCCCATTGGCTGAACAATTTGTTATTCTCTGAATTGGAAATGGCCATTCAAGAGGATGTGGTGGTGTGGCTGCATTGAATAACTCTAGCTTGCCCTTCAGGTAGTTGCCGAGACCTCTGGTAAACAAAGTTCCAGTGAGCAGTGCATTTGCTGAATCTGGACAGGTTGTGGGATCTGTTGCCAGAAAAACGGCCTATGTTTTGTTAACTTTAGGAGGTTGAATTAAAAACTCTTTAAAATTTATTTGGATTTTACTGGTTGCCTGTATTGCACCTGCCTTGATTTTTGCCTTTCAATCCATGGCTTTAGAAGTAGGTAATTCTACTGCTCCTTCAAATTATTAGCCATTGAATGGTGTGTGTGTGTGTGTGTGTGTGTGTGTGTGTGTGTGTGTGTGTGTGTGTGTGTGTGTGTGTGTGTGTGTGTGTGTGTGTGTGTGTGTGTGTGTGTGTGTGTGTGTGTGTGTGTGTGTGTGTGTGTGTGTGTGTGTGTGTGTGTGTGTGTGTGTGTGTGTGTGTGTGTGTGTGATGGGAGAACCATGGTCACTACCTGCATTTGGAATTGACCCAGTTGAGAAAGAGAATAGGTCACAAAATGTTGTGCTATGTTAAAAGTTAGCTTCTATTGGAGATACATAAGCTGACATCTCATCATGGCTTCAAGATCGAAATAAGAGAGACTTTTTTTAAGGAGGGCAGATATTTGACTGATTGGCTCTACGAAGTTGAGGATTGTTTTTTTATGATTAGGAAGATGGTCTTTGTAATTTCATTGATAACATCAAATGAGGTCAGTCTTTGAGATTCAAATTGTGACCTTTCAGCAGTGTAAGGTACGCCCATAACATTTGCCTATTTCAGATCAGAATTGATAATTGGAATTATTTACCTTGCACTGGCAGAACAAGCCTTCTGTGTGCTGGAAGTTGGACCTCTTGAAATACATTGGTGCCGTGGGTCAGTTGTTTTGCAACCTCTATAATTTCCAATATTGCACCTTTTATGGTGGAAACACTTCGAACAAACTGCCTCCTATAATTGATTGATGGCATTAGAGAAGACAATTTCGATCAGTCTAATAATACTGACATAGGAGTAGTTTTATACCTCTGTCTGTGGGCGTCCTAATGGCATGTAGCAGATATTTGTTAAATAGATTATTACTTGTCTTACTGACTGATGTCAGGAACCAGATAATAGTGCTTGTGTGAATGATGGGAATGCGCAGAATCTTGTTGATTCTATGTTTTTAACAAGGGTGGATGAAAAGGAAATACTTGATATAGTTAAACATTGTAAAAGTAAAATTTCTACTGATTGGAATGGCATTGACATGAAAATTGTCAAGTTGGTAATTGATTGTATTACAAAACCCTTAGAATATATCTGTAATAAGTCATTTAAAATGGGTATATTTCCAAACAAAATGAAAACCACAAAGATTATCCCACTTTACAAAAATGGAGATAAACACATTTTAACAAATTATCGGCCAGTGTCCATACTTTCTCAATTTTCGAAAATAATTGAAAAATTGTTTGCTCAACATATATAATGTTTTATCGATAAACATGAGTTGCTAAGTGATCAGCAGTATAGCTTTAGGAAGAATAGATCTACCTCACTAGTATTAATCGAATTAATGGAAGAAATTACAACCGCTATTGATGAAAAAAGTATACTGTGGGCATATTTATTGATTTAAAAAAGCCTTTGATACTATAGACCATAGCTTGTTGTTAAAGAAGCTAGAGGGATATGGTGTGAGAGGGATTGTAAATAGTTGGATAGGTAGTTACTTAGAGAGCAGACAACAATTTGTATACATAAATAACTGTGAGTCAGAATACAAGAAGGTGGTCTGTGGAGTGCCACAAGGATCAGTGTTGGGACCACAATTGTTTATTTTGTATATTAATGACATTTGTAAAGTTTCAGACCTCTTAAGATTTGTTTTGTTTGCAGATGACACATGTTTTGTTCAGGTGGAAATATTTATCAACTGATTGAATGTTTTGTAGGGGAGGTAGAGAAACTTAAAATTTGGTTTGATAGAAATAAATTATCACTTAATTTAAACAAAACGAAATGTATGGTATTTGGGAACCGTAAAGTTAAAGAAGTTAAAATAGTGATAAATGGGATTGAAATTGAAAGGGTTTATGAAATAAAATTCTTAGGTGTGATAGTGGACCACAAGCTCTGTTGGAAACCACATATTTCCTATGTCAAATCCAAATTATCAATGTGTATGGCAATAATGTATAAGGCGAAGAATTTGTTGGCTCACAATGCACTTCACATTTTGTACTGTTCGCTCATACTTCCATACCTGATGTATTGTGTGGAGGTATGGGGTAACACATACAACACAAATATAAATTCAATAAGTGTATTACAGAAAAGGGCAATAAGAATAATTTGTAAAGCAGAATATAATGAACCAACAAATAAATTATTCATAATGAAATGAATCCTTAAGTTTTATGATTTAATACAATTCAGGACAGCACAAATCATGTACAAGGTTAAAAACAACTTATTGCCAAGAAAAATTCAGAGTTTGTTTAAGGAACGCCAAATTGATCATAATTTAAGAGGGTATTTTATGTTTGAAAATAAACATGTGTAAACTACGCAAAAAAGAATGGCTATTTCATCTCGAGTAAAACGGTGGAACAGCCTGGATAAAAGATTAAAGAGTTGCAGTAATCTACAAAGATTTTAAAAAAGTACAAATAACAACTTTTTGTTAGATATAGTGCAATAATTACGTAGATGTTATAGGATGAAATGTACAGTGTATGTAGTATGCATATATGTAAATGGGTGTATAAATGTATGTACATATTGAGGAGTCTGAGTATATACTTGTGCTTATCTATGTGTGGTAGCATTACACGCGTATATGTGTGTATGTGTATGTGTAGGTATATACATGTATAGTATATGGGTCTATTAGAGGTGCTAAAGATGAAGAAGTAAAATTATAACTATAATTTGTGTTTAGTTAATGATGAGTGAAGGGGTAGCAATTATAAGTGAAAACTTCAGCTAACCCCTTTTCAGTCTACTTTTGTATATGTGTTTAGGTGTGTAACATATGCATATATAGACCGAAATAAATACTTTCAAATCAAATGTATTCACTACACTACTTTTATGTCTTAAGTTACCAACAGATAGCCCATGTATTGTTTACAGGTACAGTACCAGAAGATCCAACAGCTTCGTTTGACTCAGACCAGGGCGCAGTACTATGGAGGATCCCTGCCCAACGTCAACCAGATCGGCAATGCCAACGTCGACTATCAGGTAGGCTCCAGATCAGTCTTCAATCTAGGAAAAGAGCACAGCACATCACTCCGGTGCTTGTTTGAGTTCAGTATCTTTAACTATGGCACCACCACTGCAGGTCTAAAAAATAGGTTGTAAAATAGTGCTCTTACTCTGTAATTACTTCCTTTACCATTGCAATTGACTTGTTTTAAAGCTGGGCTTTTTCAGTGTCAGCCAAAACAGACCAAAAATGATCTAGGCCTAGTCTAATGTTCTCACTGCACTTCTACTTTGAGAATAGCAAAGCAGCCCCAACCATGCATGCTAGAATAATCTGATGCTCAAGGCTGACGTACTAGATCAGTGTTCTCCCTTGGCTGCTGTATGCTTGAGCCCCCTTAAGATGCACAGCGCTGTATTTGATCCAACAGTCTTCCTTTATTGCTGCCAGCCTATATCTGTGTCAGTCCTCTGAGGAGGCCAGGATACAGTTGCTCCAATCAAGTTACTCTTTTTTTCACTGGGAAGAATGGCTCTTTGAGGGCTAGTGCAGTGATCCTAAGACTGGGGAAAGGCCCGGAAACTAAATCCAATTCAGTAAAAGAAAGCCCTTCTCTGATTAGTCTTCATTCGCCTTTCTCTGGGGGATTCTCTGCAGACATACCAGCTTGCTCTTAATTTGCTCTTGCATTTGCTGAACTCGGCCATCAAAGGCTTTTGAAGTTTAATGTTATGTAATTACTTGATGGGTCTTTATTGATACTGCAGTCTTATTTGCTGCTATATGCACTCAATATATTCACCTTTCCGAGTGCATATATTTTTTCTAGTTTGTAAATATTGTCTTTTGTTTTTTCACTTATTTTCCCCATATATATGCTTCATGTGTATTTTCAAATGCTAATTTCCTTACAATCTACACCATGCTTTACATGAGCTATGTCTCCTGCGTCCCACA
Source organism: Galaxias olidus (assembly GCA_026901105.3). Taxonomy (NCBI): domain Eukaryota; kingdom Metazoa; phylum Chordata; class Actinopteri; order Galaxiiformes; family Galaxiidae; genus Galaxias; species Galaxias olidus. Next base: position 682,598 of record JAPMUY010008918.1, read on the forward strand.
GGGCTTCCCAATGGGCTTGGACTCAGTTAGAGGAATGCGCCACCATGGGCTGGTAGAGAGGGTCCACAGGGATCGCAACCGCATCAACTCTCCCCATCGCCGACCCATCGACAAACACGGACGACAAATATCCTTCCTGATCTGTAGCCACACCAGGCTCTCCTCCACGAGCTCCTTCCATGCCTGGGTTTATACACAGCGCTAAAAAGATTTCAGATTATCTTGCCATGTGCAAGCGTGGTGGTAGCTAGGTGGTTGTTGTTCTTTGCCGCCGGTCTTTTTTGACAAGGGTGTGTGGTGTGAATATATTGTGTGTTGACCTTTGCCAGTGTGGGCAGTTGTTGTTACGGCCTCAGGCTCTAGATAGATATGCAAACATGAAGTTTAATGCAGTCAGTGCCACTCTCTTGTGCGTCTTACATTTTGTGTTTTTAGTTTCTGATGAATAGTGTATATTTTGCAAGTTTGTGAGCAAGAAAAACTGTGAGTGCAAACTCAGAAGTGCAGGTATGCGTTTGGTTGGAATAAGGGTTGCAAAGGATTATTTTTGTGTGAGGTGCATTAGGCCCTATTACAGTATATTTGGCCTGTGTAATAACAGTCTGATGCTCCACGTTGCTAGATAACATTAAAAAAAGATATCCATCCTTTTTAAAGCCATAATTATTTCTTTGTTAATATAATTTTTAATTGAATACATTTAATTGGCGAACACCCTAATGAGAGAAGAAATTGTGGCATTTTACCGGTCTTGGCACTAAGCTAGAGTACAGTTCAGCATGTGATCTTCACACTGAGAGGAAGGAGGACTTTTTTTTTTGGGAAACACCAGATGTCCCTCACAGTGAAAGCTTGTTTTTCCACAAATGAGCCGAACTCTTGTCTGCCAAAAGCAGTCAAGCAGTGGCAGTAAGAGTAAACTAAAGATATTACTGTCCATATGTGTTAGCTAGTTGCATTATTCCTCTTATCGTGGTATTTCAGGTACTAGTTTTCAGAACTAAGGTTCATGGCATTGTAGCATTTAAGCTTGTATTGTAATTTGTAAGCATCTTAATTTATGTAATTTGCTCCCTGGCTATGTTGTCCCTGCATTTTCTGTCAGAATAGCTTATTTTTAATTAGCATTGAGGAAATCTACTGCAATCAATCTTTGTATTTTGTCCTATTGGATAAGCTCATTTGTGTCCACATGTCTCTTGGTTCCGGAGATGTATCTATAGTGTTCTATTGCTACAAATAAAGCATGTAGCAGCAACGTTTGTTAAACTTTGTGTTCTGATTGGCTGCAAGTTATTGCAATGAGTGTTGACTCCTGTTTCTTATTGGTAACATGTTAAGCCCTTTCTTCTCTGGGGTCAATGGAGGCAATGCTATGCCATATATTTTGAAGAATTACTCAAGATGTATTTTTAGACTACACTACTTGTAAGTGAATTAACCTGTTGGACAGGATCTGTTAACGTATCTGCTACTCGGGTACCATAGTACAAAAAAGCTGTTCTCTTAATATGTCATAAATACTGTGATATATGGTTAGCGATTAAGAAAACTCTAGGCCCACGCTGTCTAAGAAATTATTTATCTCAACCAAGTTGTTGTGCATAAGTAGTTATATGTTCATTAGCTCAGCAATGGTACTAATCTGTCTTTGCTTTGGCCAGCCTTATTTGTTTGGTCGGAATTGGGATTGGAATTGAATACACAGCTGGCATAGCACACTAGTCCTGCAGAATCACACTGGTGTCCCGGCCGGCTCTAGTCTGTCCCTTTGCAGGGCACCAGCTACCCCAACCTTTTGAAATCCTGCCCCTTTTAGAGACAATGTCAGGAACTTGAATTAGAGTTGATATTCAAGATTGTAACGCTTACATTTTTTTTCTGAAGGCAACAGCATTGTGCACATTTGTCACCCACTGAAGGCCTGCAAATCTCTGGCTGCTGAAAATGTTTTGGACTGGCCTTGGATATGTTTGGCCTATAGCTACAGTATTGCCAATAGTAGGCATTATGTATATTTGTGATTTAAGTGAGTGGACCCATGGTATGTTTTCAGACATGTTTCAGTGTTGCCTTGACTAAGTCTACATGGAGAGCTCCCCATATGCAACAGTGTACCTGTCCCCGCCACCAGATAACAATTGGAGAAGGTGAGTGATCCTTGAACTTAATCTTCAAATTTTTTCAACTCTAACTTCTGTTGCACAAACTGCTTCCAGTAGATTTTGTTGATTGTGTTGCTATGCGTTTCATCTGCCCTGAGCCAGGCATCCATCATTTAAATGATTTTACTGATCAGAGTCTAACCACAAATGTAACTCATTTTGTAGTGGTTCTAGGTGGGTACGGTGTCATAAGCGATTGGTCTGCTTTGTTGATCCCTTGAGGCCCACATTTAAAAAGACATTTTTGACAGATAGCCTTTTGGTTTGAAGGTCAGTCGCAACAGTGGAGTCATCCTGCTGTCACTGTGACTGTGCGTTGTCACCAGTTGAATCCAGTTCACAGTCCAGCGTGAAATCCAAGTATCACCCACCAAACCAATTGAAGATATGTCTGCTAATGAACTAACGCCAGCCTCTTCTGGTTCAACATCCCTTTTTTCACTTCTCCTGCCTGGCTCTTCTAACCGAGAGTGGTCTGTGTAATTACTGGACGGGTTTTCTCCAGTGTTTACTAGGCAGTGAATTACAGCCCTGCAATAAAGTGCTCAGCCATGCCCCTCCCCTGCTCTCTCTCGTTCCCTCCCTGCAGTTGTGTTTTGAATGTTGGCCTGGCCGGCTGCCAATGGCCCTGCCTTCTCTCTTTTCTCTCCCAGTAGTTCAGCGACTGAGACACAGCACATACAGAGATCCCCTTGCTATCCTCCATATTGACTGCACTGTAAGATCTAGTAAAACTGAATGGGCTCCACACCCTCTTTGTCATTGTTGATGGCAAAAAAACAGGTTGGCTGACAACTCCGGATTGACTGAACAGACGTTTCAGTGGCCTTGTGTATTCATGCTGTTGGTAGGCTGCTGGGAGAGCCATGTGCCACAGCGCAGGACACACAGTACAATCCTGTTTTGGGCTTTGTTAGGCGTTTGTCCGCACCATATCTCTTACAAAACATGCATTGTCTTTGTCAGTTAGGTGTGCAGTGTTTTTCTTCTAAACCTTTTGATATTCTTCCTGAATATATTTTCCCCAGGTCTTTATGAAGATCAAGAAATGAAGTACATTTCGAAATTTCATTGTCCCTTTTTGATTACCCTTAATCTGGGGCATTATTTATGTGTGCACATGACAGAATGGAACCATGGTATGCAAATAGGTACGCCAGCTCTTTGCTCTGAACTGGTGCAACACGTTGGCTTGGTTACCATGCACCTATGATTCACTTACTGTACATTGAAATGAAGCGGTGCCCCAAGCAACCGAAAGGTTAATATTTGAAATGCAACATACCAAACAAGCTTGTTAATTTATTATGGATACCATAGCATTAGCACATATTTCGTCCCTTATGTACTTGAATTTGTTTTGCACTGCTTTATTTGATCGACCAACAAACTTAAATGTATTTTTTCGATCTTTTGTTTGTCTCAGTGGTGCCGCTTTTCCTTTAGTGAGCCAAAATTCACATTTTAACAACTGAACATTTCTCTTTCAAACTGCTTTTCTGTCATAATAAGACATAGCTAAGAAGCCTGCTTACCTTTGGTCCATTGAGGTTATATTTCTCACACCTTCCTTCCCCTCTCAGCATAATTGACATCGGCCTCGTTCATGTCTTTATGGACCAACCCTAGCGTCCTGCACCATTCTGCTGCAGATTGCAGTCACTGTGGAGTGGGGTGCTGTTTCCCCTCTATTTTAGGGTCTGTCCCAAGTTTTCATGTGACCATAATGTTTTCATTTCAGTACTGGTTTATTTTTTGCACACATTGTCAAGTATTCTGTGGTGTTGACCTCACTTTTTTTTTATTATTATTATTGCCTTTCCCGTTTGCTGCAGTACTGAACTGCTTGAGACAAAGAGCTGTACCGAGTTATCGACATGGACCTGCTGGTCATTTATGGCTATTAGCCTTGTACATATGAGGCCAAATATATTGCACCATCATTTAATTTAGATTTTTTCAGCGAACTCCATTCTGTCCTAACCCTGGTTTAATATGGATATGTGTGATCCTTTTTCTTCTAAAATAATATTTGTTTGGGTTCTTAGAATTTAATTTCTTTATCAGTATATAAAAATAAGTGGTATTGAAACCGTTTTGGACACCCTAGACTTGGATTCTTGGTAGCACAGTCTTTGATGAAAAAACTGCAGTCAATTAATTTCTCTAGCCATGGATAAACTTGCTGCACATCCCTTCTGGTTGTTTGGGGCTCTTGTTTGGGGTAGTTAATTCTCTTATAGAGAAAGATTTAAGCTAGTTTTAGACATGTTTTTGTGTTCTCCAGTTAGACTATCCTGTCTCTCAGCAAGGGGGTCTTTCTGTGCCTCAAACCATAGAACTAATGTTTTGGAGTTGGCGACTGGTAGTGCTATTTGAAACTATCTTCTTCTGTTTAAAGGTCAAGTTAAATCTGTATGGCTGACTGCTTTTCCACCCAAGTGAACAATCATGCTCTGCCTCCTTCAATCTAGCTTTCTCTTACAGCTCTCTTAAGTCCCTGGAGGTCAACTTAGTGCCATGGGTCTTAAACTTCCTGATGACATTACAGACAGTGAAATCGGGAACATCAAGGTCTCTGGAGATTGATTTGTAGCTTTGAGTGTGTCTATGCTAGGCTACAGTGTTGTGGCTGACCTCTTAAGACAAGTTTCTACTTTCTTTTCTGAAAATGGAAGGATGAGGGCTCACAAGGTGAGTTGAAATCCACCGCAAAGGAGACACATTTGCTTACCTTATCATCACAAGTACTAATAAAGGGTACCACTAATATTATCCTGGCTATTTGGTGTGCATGTTCGTAGACTCGCAGATTTTAGTTGTACGGTATTTTTGACTTCGAATTCTGTGCAGGTACATTGAATTTTTTTTGCTCGGGTGCATCTGCTAACGTGATGGCTGCTATTTGGCTCAAATAGAAAGCACCACAAGAGAGATCAGAGCTTTCCAAATGTTTATGTGTCAGTTACCTGCCCTGATCTAACCAGGCTGGACTGACCACTGACTTTGATGGTAGTGCTGTGGTGCCGAGTCTGGCCAGACTGCAAGTCAGATGCTTCATTGCTGTCTCATGGGAGAGCGTAGCAGAGCAGGAAGTGTTTACAGTGCTGGCTACACATGCAATGCATTACCACCAGTTATCTTGGAGTAAAGCCACAATTGGTTTTAACTCCTTTCTGTTTCATTCCTGTTGCTTAACTACAATTGCAGGAGTGCTAAAGCCAATCCCAGTGTTCCTGACCAGATTATTAAGACTTTTTGAGAGTAAACCTATTGATTTTTTTTTTTGGGGATGTCATGGTTGTTGCCAAGATTTGTTTTATTTTTCTCTCAGGTGTTTCTTTTTATTGCTTATCTATTTGTATTGGCTAATGTTAAACAGACTATTTCTATTGTTTAACAAGACCAATTGTCTTCCCCTTAAACAGAGTGACTCTCCAAGAGAGAATTTGTTATTGGCCTTGGTTAAAGTGTTGGAGTCTTCACCTCTTAAAGGATCCCAAGGCAGAGAGAAACAAGTTAGAGTTAGAAACTGAAAGTCTTGCAATCCAGCCTTACCTGATAGTCATGGCCCTAAATCCGTCTCAAGTGTGCGTGCGTGATACAATTGCAATTGCCTCCAGAACAATGAGCGATTAAGTAATCATCATCTTAATTGTTATCTTGTTTTAAACGTCAAACCTCAAGGCAAGCTTCCCAAAGCCTGTCAGTTCAGTGGCTTATGGCTCAGCATGGTAGGATCAAAGTGCAGTGGAACACCACAGGTTACACAGCATTCGAACAATAATCTGACCAACCGAGATTTGGTGTCATTCCTCTGCATGGATCATACCGCTGCTATTTTAGTCATGTACTCATGGTTTGGTTTTTTTCTTGGACAATCTATTTGTACTCTGCTCTGCTCCCAACCCACCCTCTCATTTTGGTTTTAATGATGGGGGAGAATGGGGACAGGGGTAGTTGGAGTGAGTTGGAGTTTGAGGTTAGTTCGTTCTTTGCTGCAACAGGAGAGAGGAGACTGTGTGTGTGTGTGTGTGTGTGTGTTTTAATAAAATACTATAAAAACACTGCTCTCAAGGGGAATCCAAGTCCTGCTGGTGTCTGGGTAGTCTCGGTTTGTCCCGGTGCTCATGTTTTGGCCCACTTTAAAGGCACAGATTTGTCCCTGTGGAGCACAGCTGGTGCAAGTCAGCCCCCGGGGTCACTGGCTGTGCTCCCAATCCCACGCCCTCCTCCACCCCAACCCACCTATCACAAGCCTCTCTGTGGTGGGATTTTGAAAGGGGGTCCCTGGAGATTAAGCTTGTAGAAAGGTCTTCCAGAGGACTGGAACTTTTATCTCCCTTGTCTGGGAGATCAGATAGAAGTGCAGTTCTAGAGCTCTCTTGTCTACTGTCTAGGTGGTCTGATTCTCCAACAATCCAAACTCTTCTCTCGACCCTGTCAAGGAACTAGATATGTAGCGAGGTGTTAGATGTTGGTGTACTTGTTATGCGTTCGAAATGAGGAGCCACATGTCAGTCATCTATAGAGGCTGCGCTGTATATCTTGACCGGGAAGGCCTGGTGGTTGATTACCGGTGGCCGGTTGAGGGGGGCAGCTTTAGGTGATCTTTTTGCATTGCCATGGGGACGGGGGGGATCTCTCTGGTGGCAACGCTGGGTACTGGAGTGTTCACTGGGTACAGTGGGGTTTTGCCCGTATGGTTTGGCGTGGGCTGTTGACATACAGAAGCCTGCATTCAGTTAACGGTCATTAAGTAGAGAAGTAGTACACATTCTCTTTATCACCATTGGTGGTTGTTACAATACTGTTGCTAAAAAAAGACAAAAACTGGTGGCATCAGATGGAAAAGGGCTTCATGTGCTCAGGCCTGAGGACAAGTTTTGTCTGGTTTAGCCAGCTGGCAATCTGTGGAGTGTGATGATCCTCCATGCTCGGTTCTGTGACCTCTGAACATCTGTTGACTGTTTTCAGATGACAGATTACTTTTTCAAAGGGGGTAAATTATGGATTATGTCTGTGGAGAACTAGCAAAGAGAATGTGTGTGTGTACCGTTGCTAAAAGAAAACCACAGCAAAAAATAAATAAATTTAACAACAAACATTCATGCAGAAACTGGGTGGATCGGGGGAGTCGGTACGTTTTGTGTGTGGCTGTTCCTCCAAATGGCCTACACTGCTAAGCCCTGCTTCAGAACAGGGGAGGAGGACCAACCGGCTTTACTTGGAAGTCTGTAATAAAGCTCCTGTCGTCTGGGGAAAGCAGGCCAGTGGCACGACCCCGTTTGCCTCTGCTGTGCTGGATTGCAGGTGTAGGCTGGGACACTTATTGCCATGGGTGCATGCTCTTGTTTGTGTGTTTAATAGAGTAAGAGTGTGTTTGCATAGAATCTCAGAGCAATGCCAAACAACACTGTTGACTTGGCCCCAAGGGCAGGAGCAAAGTTATGCCCTGCATTCGAAGCCTGTTATGATTAACTCTAAACTTAGTGTTCCCTCCAAGGATGTTGGTAATGCATTGTACACACTACAGGTCTTTACAATGGTTTGCATTGCTGAGGTACATATAACCTAGGGAAGTGTGCAATGGCAGGTGCATTCTCACTCTAACCAGGTATGGGGGTGTGGCCCACTTCAATTGCTCCTACTTCCTCTTTCTCTTCCATCATTTGAAAGTGCAACAAGCTGCCCTGCCAGTTCAACATTAGCCCTCTGTATGTTGATAGGAGACCTACAAGTGCTGGTGACTCAACGGTATTTTTTATCTAGGAAGAGGTTATGGATCAGATGGTCTGACCAACATCTACTTGAACTCCGTACCCCCTCTGATAGATACATTTCCACAGTCCACGTTGTGACTTCTTGGCCTTTGCCAATGACTAAGCATTTAACAATTCTAGTTGCTTGTTCCTCTACAATGCTGTAATGACTTCAGCTGAATCCGCATCCAAAACAACTTAACACAATCCACATCCAAGAGATGTACCTTTGGGATCGATTTTAAACACCGACCTGGTCTTCTACCAAAGCGGTAGAAGCAAGGTCTTTACTTTGGTTTGTACTGCAATCGTTCATAAACTTGGGCATCAATCGTTGCGTTTGTTTCGTCGCCAAATTGGAATGCTCTGCGCATGTGAAAACAAGCAACAAAGAAATGATTGTAGTCCTACATTCTGTGTCAGTGAACCCACAGCACCTCCTGTCCTCCCTTAGGTGTTTCCAGTCTGGGCTCTCTGTCTCCTGCTCACTAACCATTGCCAGGGGTGTCTTTGCTCTCAGCTCAGCCTCAGGTTTCCAGGGGATGTCTTCCACTTAACGTGCCGGTCATTTTCTCTCCCCCTCTCTTTCTCTCTGAAGGGAACAGCAGCAATGGACTGAGGAGAAACGCCCAGGGTTTAGATTAATATCACAGCTTAACAGGTGACCTATGACCTCGCTCTCTCTTGCCCTCTCTCGTCTGCAGACCAACTACTCCCGACCGCTCTGCCACTATTCACTGTTCTCTCCTTCCAGTGCACCCCCGCCCGTCCCCCTCGTCCCTACTTTTCTTTATCTAAAGCTCTATCAATCTCCCTCTTGTTCGTATTGTCTAAATAATCTCTTTGTCTCTCTTCTCTCTGGTGAGCCTTTCATCCACAGGCACAAAGTACATATGACTGTTGTGCTCTTTATTTCAGCCATCTTGGGCCTCTATATTGGCCTCTTTGTAATGTAACATTAATCAGCTCCTTTTCTCACTAACTCCAGCTTGAGGAAACATCACATCAGTGCGGCTTCGTCTTCCCGACTAACATCATTTACTTTCTCTAGTTTAATCTTTTCCTCCCAACCGTCTCGTAATGTCCCAGTGTTGCAACGCCAGTATGTTGCACTGTTTTAAAACAAACCTATTTTACGCCTTTTTTTTTTTTGCCGTTGAATCATTAGCCAGTCAGGGAGATAGATTATGGACAGAGGCTGATTTGAACCATGAACGTAACCATAGAGGCTTAATGAAAAGCACTAGGCACTGATCCACCGCTTCAGTCAATTAGGCGGAGGAGTAGTTGTGCGCCTGCGGGTTGCATGTGAGAGCGAGAAGGTGAGTGGTTCAGTGAGCGTCAGCAGGTCTATGAATAAGCATAGTACTGGGGAAGTGAAGGGCTAGGCTATTAGGCTCTCTGTTTGTTTATACAGTGCGTAGGCAAGCAAAGCTCAGCTATGTGATTCACTGACCCTCCAACTGTGAAGAGTCTTCTGTCTAGGAGGGGAAGGGGGGGGCACCACTCAAATGGCCTTGTTCTGTCTTTTCTTAATCTCTCTCTTTTTTTCTTTTTTTTATCCTCGTCCTCCACAGAACTAACTCGGACTCTGCTCTGCACACGAGCGCCATGAACCCCAACCCCCAGGACCCCTTTGGCATGAGCCAGCAGCCGGGCCGAGGGCCGCCCCAGCGCAACGGTGAGAGCCCCTACACACACTCGTCACGTGCTCCTGGAACGTGCCTCCGGCCTGCACAACTCGGTTGTGCGCGTGATCAGAAACGGATTCTATTTCCAGCTGAAAGCTCGGAAAGACGAGGTGTAGCTGGTCGATGACATACCACACGTCAGAGCGAGGAGCACCTCGTTGTCTGCAGAGCCTTTTGGGCGTGCAGCACGATGATCTGTTTGCTCTGGTGCCGCTGATTTCACCACAGCAAGCCCATTTTGTGACCTGGTCGTCTGTGGGGTTTGTGTTGCTCTATCCCGGTTGCTCATTAACAGAGAGCACGGTGCACGCTGCTCCGGTCAGGCCCCCCTCGCCTCGCTTGCCGCGGAAGAAGCACACGTGGAGGAGGGAAAAGGGAGAAACGACAATCTCCAACACCCTTGCCTGTCTAGTAGTTACTGGCCCTTGTTCTTTTGTGCTTAAAAATGCAACTGCATGCGTCTGCACTGTCTGGCGCGTTGTTGAAATACCTGAGTGGGTTGGTTCCTGACACACGCCTAGACATCTCTGCTCCCTCCTCTGTTCTGTCTGTCTCCCGTCTATTCTCTCTGTCGGCCTGCACGTCGTTCTCCCGTACGCTCTGCCCCGTTTGACAGCCAGCGAGTGTTGCGTTGACGTAGCCTGAAGCTGCAGAGATGTTTCCGTCCCGTTCAGAGCTGAAGGCTGAGAGGGTGTGGTGGACAAGGGGAGTTCTCCTACAGTGCCTTACTACGCTCTTTGTTTAGCCAGCCACTTTAAACAGGATATGGACTGAAGATCCGGGCTAAGCATAGGTTTGTAATACAAACAGAATTGGTGCCGTGTGCACACGGCTTTGGACACTTTGGCTGCCGCGGTGGACGCATCTTAAACCTGAACACATGGCATGGAGGGGGAGCTGGTGACAAATCACACGTCCATAGCCCCTCCTATCAATCATTCCTGTGCAGTTGCTTGTGACCAAATAAATACAGACATTCATACATACATGGTATACTGTAACAGATAGGAGAGGCTATGGGTGTGTGATTGGTCACCTGCTGTGCCATGTCAAAACCCTGCAGAGAAGTGTAAGGCAGAGCAGGCTAGACACGAGGCGTACAAACTGGCCCTATCAATGAACCACCCTTACTAGATGGCAAAGGTTTGTGAAATGACAGTTTATCATAATGAAGCTAACTTGTCGTTTATCCAAGTGGAGGTTTGGCAAGGGGAGCCATGTCACTACGCTCCCACAGACAAACAGGTTTAGCCTCAGGCCTGCCACCACACGTAAGTGGAGGACAAAGCGTTGGCGCCAGAGACACTCTATAGCGATGAGTCACATCACGACACACTCCCATTGTGTGTGTTTGTGTCCCCGTATAGGGGAGTATCCCCCCCCTCAGACACGGCCTTCTGACATGGTAGCAGTGGCATGACCGGGCTTAGAAAGCCTTGACTAACCCAACAGAACCTGCTTGGTTTTCAAACGAGTTGTGTCGATAAAACGCTGATTGTCATAAATAAATGGCTAGAAATGCTCGCAATATATTTGGATTTTCAGAACTGTCTAGCCAACTCAGGATTTTGTAACTTGAGGCTTTTAAAAAAAAAAAAGGAAAAGGTTTTCTGTCGTGTTCTTACTGTATTCACACGGCCCCATGTAAACTGTGCTATCTGCCATCTCTTCCCATCTCTACCCTATTTGGGGATGCCGTTCGGCCTATTAAAGACAGGAGGATGTTTGGTGGGGTGGGCTTGAGGACTGTTGATCTGGAGCTGTCCTAGCGTATATCCCCCCTCTGCACAGTAATGACTCAGTCTGTGGGTGGGAACGCTTAAAGGAAGGCTTGGAGCGTCTTTCTGATGAGACTGTTGACAGAGTTCCTCAATAATTGATTACACGTGATGTTTCAACATGCCGTAGTTTAGAACCTTATCCACAGTGGAGCTAGTGGTTATACTCCGTTCTCGGTCTGGCAGAGTAGTACTGATTTCAGAGCAGCCCACGGTTGCATGAGGACGATAGCCTGGCCAGGGACCACGGCCAACCATTTTCCGTTCCAGTTGTCCTGTTTCCGTCCCAGTTCCATCCCTGTGAGAGGCCGTAACAAGTACCCGTTGAGGGGAAATGAAGTGGTGCAGGACTTTTGTCTACCGGTTGTCTCTCTCTACAGGCAGCCTTCCAGTTGGCTCTCCATTGACAAACAGATTGTGGAAAGGAGAGAAAAAAAAAAAAAATCCCGGAAGGAGAGAACAAAAAGTGTCCAGGTGGAGAATCAAGCAGATGTAGGCACATTTGCAAAGAATGACTTGGGCTCACTCATAATACCGGCTGGAGGAGAGTTAAAGCCATTCAGATGGAGACAACAATACAAAAGGAAATGTGAAAGCATGCTAGATCAACTCATAAGTGTGTCTGCCTCCTGCCCGCAATTTTATGGCACAGAGAAAGGGAAGAAACGACCTTCCGCTCTCGCTGGGAACTTGGTGTCGGGGAAAACGAGGACCCTCTCTTCATGACCTTTAAGTCCGTGGTCACTTAGATTATTTTCTGCCATATCCCTGTCTCTCGTGAGTGTGATTTTATAATCGCATAGTGTCCCAGACTCCCAGGCCTATTTGAGCCCAGCTGTGCTGTTTACAGAGAACATCAGTGATAATAGCGTTCAATTCTCTAGGGACATACCAAGCCCTAATGATCGTGTCTGTTGGCCTGGAGCAGATGTTGAAGTTGTAATGTGCTAATGTGTAATTGTATTTCCCTCTCTTTCTTTCTGTCCTTCTCGTAACTCTTTCTCTTCACGAGTTCAGCCAGTGTCAACGAAGCAGAGGTGGAAAGCTCTGGAGATGGTGAGTAACATTGCCAATTCTCCAAACAAAATTGGAAGCCATTTTGACTGAAATGCACTCTCAGGCTCTCGAGGCTGAAGACTCCTCTCTCATCTTTAGTGGAGTGTTGCTCTAAATTGTGTGCCTTTGTCTTGGCAGTGTTCTCCTTCCCCTCTCTGTCCAATGAGGAGAGTCTGATGGGTGTCAGCAAGCCTCTGCCCAAGCAACTGTGGGAGGCCAAGAAAGTGAGTGTACAGCTGTGACATTTGACTCTGAAAGCCTACTGTGGATTATGGTTTAATCTCTTCCCAACAATTCTCTGCCTTAGGTCCAGTCCCTCTCCTCGCGTCCCAAATCCTGTGAAGTGCCTGGAATCAAGTAAGTCTTGACGTGTGCGCATAAAAAAACATTGATGACTGAAGAGCGGGAAGCACAAAGGAAGTGTTCGTCTTCTCCACACGCAGTATAATTGATCATGAACAAACTGGCCTCCTTTTTATCTCTTCCTCATGTCCCGAGTGTCAGCCTGAATCAGAATGACATGGGCGTGTGTGTGTGTGTGTGTGTGTGTGTGTGTGTGTGTGTGTGTGTGTGTGTGTGTGTGTGTGTGTGTGTGTGTGTGTGTGTGTGTGTGTGTGTGTGTGTGTGTGTGTGTGTGTGTGTGTGTGTGTGTGTGTGTGTGTGTGTGTGTGTGTGTGTGTGTGTGTGTGTGTGTGTGTGTGTGTGTGTGTGTGTGTGTGTGTGTTGGGAACGTGACAAGCCATGTCTAGCTGCTGTTTGTTTGGGTTGTGGCACTGTTGTTTGTTGCGCTAGCGGACAGACTGCAGTGAGTCACTACTCCTCTACAAATCCAGTCTCCCGTTGACATCCAGTATCCCACAGAGAGAATAGGCCGTAGGAGGGAGAGCGTAAACCACAGGGAGCCCTTGGCTTTCTTAATCATTTAAAGTTGTGGATGATCCATAATCCTCTTTAGATACTCAGTTGTCCCCCTTTCTCTGCCAGTATCTTCCCCTCTCCGGAGCAGAACGCTGGCCTGTCCCACTACCAGGGGTCTATGAATACCGGAGGCTCTCTGCCGGACCTCACAAACTTACACTTCCCCCCGCCACTGCCCACCCCGCTGGACCCTGAAGATGGCGTGGCCTACCCCAATCTCAGCGGGGGCAGCAGCACGGGCAACCTGCCCGCCGCCATGATGCACCTGGGCATCGGCAACTCGCAGGGTGGGTACAGGGGTGTGTGCGGGAGGGTTCTGGTGTTAATGTGCACACATTCATTTCTCGGTGGAGTAGTACTTTTGAAGGAAGCTTTTGACGTTGTCCTTTGTTGTGTTTTTATGCTTTTGTTTCTGCCTCTGTTCTAGCCATACACACAGCATGTGAAGGGTCGCTCTGTCTCAAAGTTTCCTTCTGAACACTTTCCTATCTGATCACATCCTTCTCTCTCTCTCTCTCTCTCTCTCTCTCTCTCTCTCTCTCTCTCTCTCTCGGCGCGCGCGCGCGCAGAGGCTCTCTACATTATGGTTCGGCTAGGCGTCCAGACTCAGGAACTCTGACCTTGTTTTGGCTCCATTTAAACAGGCTCTTTTCTTCTCTTTCTCTCTCCCCTCTCTGTTCTTTCTTGTTCTTTCTCTCCCCCACCCACTCATTTCTCCATCTTTTTCTCCCTCTGTCCTTCTGACGGTTGGAAAAGGAACAGTCATGTCTGTGTTCCAGGGTGTGCTTTGGACGTTTGGCAGGAAAACAGAATACATAGATCAGAACTTCCACACATTCTCCCGTGTCTCTGGACACTCGTTTCTCCCCCCGCTCCCCCAATTCCCGTATTGATTCCTACTAATCGTTTCACTCCCGCTGCTCTAACTGCTTTCGTGTTCCACTGCTTTAGACGTCCATGCTGTATTTATGACCTGTACGATGGCTCTAACACTTCGGACTCCCTCTCTAGGTCTCTCGTCTTCTCTGAGCAACCCCTCTATCCAGGCGTCCCTCAACAACCCTCAGCTGCACTCCTCCCTCAGCAATCCATCCATCCACTCGTCGCTGCGTCTGGCCAACCCGCCCCAGGGAGGCATGAGCAGCTCCCCACGCCGACGCCCAGCTCCCATCAGCCCCCTCACCCTGTCTCCGGGGGCGGAGCAACGCAGGGGGCTGGCCAAGCAGATGTCTCCCACCATGTCCCCGTCGCTCTCCCCCATCACACAGGTAAGCACACACCTGTGCACCTTCGCGAGACCATACCTATTTGAGAAGGAAAGGAAAATGACATGGATTTCAGTTGAAAGGTGGATGAGCCATTTGAGTTAACTGAATTATAACCCGTACCAGGGGATTCCCTTGGACACCAGCAACCTGCCCATGGAACCTCCCCCTCCCTACCCCCTCTACCAGCAGCCCCAGCATGCAGTTGGAGGGCAGCAACGCCAACAACAGCAGCAGCAGCATCATCATCGGCAACAGCAGCAGCAGCATCAACAACAACAGCAACATCATCAACAGCAGCAGCAGCACCGTCATCATCATCAACAGCAGCAGCAACATCATCAGCAGCAGCAGCAACAACAACAACAACAGCAGCAGCAGCAGCAACAACAACAACAACATCAGCAACAGCAGCCAAAGCCTGTATCCCCTGTTCAAAGCATGCCCTTGGATTTCAATTCCAGCCTTGTAAGTGTGGACTGAGGACAAGAGTATCTCTTTGCATGTGACTGTGTCACTTAATTAATTCCTTTTACCCATGTCAAACATCAACAGAGATAAGAGTAATAGACTACCTGTAACAATTAGACAACATAAAATGAAGACATTTGTAAATATTTCAACATGTTAAATAATTGAACACAAAAGATAAAAATCTGTCTGCGGCAATAGAGGAAAGGTCTCCATGGTTGTCAGCGACAAGTACTTGCTTGCCAAAATGATGTTACAACTTTGTCATAAACTAGAAAGCAAAGTTTAAACTTCATTAGGCAAGCTAAAAGTACTGGTAAACACTTCACTTCACTCCCTCATCTCTTGACTGATACTGCCGACCACTGGCATCCATTCCCAACCCTACAAGGAAGCAGTATGGTGCCTCTCTACTGTTCACAAGATGGGGCCAAAGTCCGCTGCTTCCAAGGGATGCAGCATTTTGGCCCTGATTTAATGCTTTCGCGTTCTTTATGATCTTTAGTTGAGCTAGAATATGTAGCAGCTAAGTCATTAGCAGGGAAAAAATTATCTATTCCCTAAATCCATCAGAGGGCTTTTTTGGATGTTGTTGGTGTGTAATGTACCATGTAATATCTGTCTAAAAAAAATTATATAACCAAACTTCAAACATCAAAAGATTAGCGCCTGCGGCGCACACCAGCATCATCATTATTTTCCCAACATCTAAAGTAATAGCTGCGGCTGGTTTTCTGTTTCAGTGTATTGATCTGAAGCCCTCAAAGTAAGATCTTTTCCTGTCTGCTCTGTGTCTCCTAGCACAACAACATGGCAGCGTTCTTCAACGAGACTTACATGGACCCTCAGTTCTCCAGCCCCCATGCCAAAGCCCTGCCTTACCAGGTAATCTAGCTGCCATTGCGCCTACTACCTTTCCGCACATGGTTTGTTTAATCTCACCTACTCATTGTGTCATACTAGGTGTATGAGTTTAAATTGGTGGTTTGTGCATAATTGCAACACCTAGCCGAACATGACGTCACAATGCTTTCATTTCAGAATAGCTTCTTCATGCATTGAGTCACAATGTTTTGATATCAGAATGACTTCTGATTCATGCATTGAGCTCTCTCTCAAAGTTTCATTGTTAACCATCAAAACGTTCTATTGGTGTCTTGTCCATAGTTATTTCCTTAAAGCAAAATGTATTTCTCAATGCTGTCCTATAGTATGACTGTTGACTTGACTTGAAAGACGAGCTTGCCTGGACTTACTCTGCTCTCTCCCCCTCTTGTGCCCAGCTGGACCAGTTCACCATGTTTGATAATGCCATGAGCTCCATGCCAGTGGCCTCCTGTTTTGACACCCCTTCCTCCTCCTCCCTCTACTACTCCCAAGCTGCCCTTATGGGGCTGGGTGGGAGCCATGGCAACCTGCACGACCCCCTACAGATAAGGTCCAACATGATGTACTCCAACTGCAGTGGAGCGGTGCCCAATATCATACTTACTGGTGGGTGCCATGAGTGGGAGTGAAGTTTTGGGGGGTTGTGTGTGGTAGGAGAGGGAGCCTGGTCTGTCATCTGGGAGAAGAGGATGTGCTAATGACTGGGTAAGAAATAACATTGGTGTGATGTCGTCGTCGTCCCCCCGTCCCCTCTCTCTCTCTCTCTCTCTCGTGCAGATGACTCCAACCCCAGTCTGTCCAAGGACATCAGCAGTGCCCTCTCAGCAGTTCCCGAATGTTTCGACTCAGACGGAGGCTTCCCGTTGGAGGACGAGCTGCGCATAGAGCCCCTCAGCCTGGACGGTCTGAGCATGCTCAGTGATGACATGGTGCTGCCGGACCCGTCTGTGGAGGACACGTTCCGTAGTGACAGACTTTAAACACCTCACCCAACAGACTGGATAGCCCTGGGATCACAGATCAAATTCCAATCTTAACCCCTCCCCTTATGCATAAAAACACACACACACACACACACACACTACATTGGGGATGTGTAGCGGATATCCTTAATTTACATAAGTATGAATCTAAAAAAGCAGACCGTCTGACAACTGGGCTACTTTTCATCCACTACCACAGCATGTGACAAATGTGAAAAACAGTATACATATGTACCCCAGTTAAAGTAGGCTCACACATACAATTTGGAAGGTATAGACTGACACCGCATGGTTCCCCAAGAACTGCATTTGGCCAGGTGTGTCCGCCACACACATCATGATCCATGAGAGTTTGAGCATGTCTCTCAATCTTATTGTAAAGTCCCTCCTCCCTCAACTGAAAGACTGAAGACCTCCCAGACCACCTCTGAGAGTGGCGTAATCAGAAGAGTGGCTAACACACACCCTCCCACTCGCTCGCAGTAAGCCATCTGTCTCCGACACAGTCCTGTCATTAGTTTCTGTCTGATGACCTCTCGCTCCCAGTCCAAAAGGGTAAGCGAGGGTGACTTTCATGGGTGAGAGTTCTAGTGGGATCCTGTCCACTTCTGGAGCAGAAGACCCCCGAGCATGAGAATGTGGAGTCGAGTGCATGGAGCTTATTGGAAGATGATCACAAGGGGCCTCTGGGAAAACCTCACAGCTTTTATTTCTGCGCCTCACGCTGTGCTCACAGCCACAAAGAGCCATGGCAACCCTGTTACCATGGTAACTACATCCACATGTAGAGCAGTTCTAGAAATGGTTCTACTGAATCATTTGCCGCTCACAACCGTTGACTGTATCCCCCCCTCAAAAAACAGGGACCTAGAACCAGGACTGACGCCATTTGTCCTGCCAGTATGACAAAGCCAGTGCCGGTGCACTACCAAAGCACCTAACTATTGCTGGAGTCCCTGCCCCTCCATTGTGATAATCAGGTGAAGGCCAGTCCTGATGGGTCTTGGAACAATCATCGTTGGAAGGAAGATTAGAGTGATCTAGCTGTACAGAGCATCATGTGTTTCCTGGCATATACTGTACCAGTATATTTTTTGTAAAGATGTTTCTGCCATAGATATAAATATATATATATATATATATTTGCCACAATTATTGCTTTCTGACTAGAATGTATTTTTCAACTACGAGACAAAAAGGGCAAACTGTTTACAAGGATGACGTTTTAATAAGCAAACTATACTGGGTTTCTGAAATTTTGGTATAAGTAACATTTATGATACAGGCTGTTTTCTGGTCACAATTTAAATGGATGTAACTTTTTCTGGTCACGAAAGGACTAACCCAGTGACTGGATGTCACACCGGCCTTGAGCCATATGTATGCAAAACTCTTATGTTGCATAGTGTGAGTCTAGCAGCACTGGGATATTTGAAACAGTGAAAACTGAACTTTGTTTCTTATTTGTTCAAATTCTGTCTGTATAATACATTCATTATATCCGTTTTTAATTCTTTTGCAGCTCATACTGTTCAAGTCCTGTATATTTAATGAGACAGTGGGCCATTGTGGATAGATTCCTTACTTAAAAATGCTCAGACAGGATAGAGATTTCTCTCTTGACGCTATGGCAACAACCCCCTTTATGGTTCAAAGTTCGAAAGGATGCACTCAGAAAGCAGACTGACAGTAACATTGTGGACATGGGACTGTTGTAACATTGCCTTTTATGATGTTTTTGCACTGATTGTTTCGATAGATTAGATAATGGGATAAAAAATATTTGTGAGGTTACATATTTTGATAGACCTTGAGACATATTTTAAGAGAAATATATATTTATGTAACACCAAAAAAATATTAAAAAATTTAGTTTTGGTAAGCCATAATTACGAAGTATCATTTTCTTTCTGGAGGCTATTGTTAAGTAACACTTAAAGTGTATGTTCAAAAGCCAGAGATTAAATATTTTTGACAAAATGTTAATTGTTTTAAAAAAAGGTGCCTCAGCTGGCAGCAATTTGGTTTAGTTTTATAACACAGGCCAAATTGGATATTACATTTGTAAGTGAATTACATAAGACCATATTTCTCCTATCTATTGGTGCCCCCTAGTGTTTGTGATGTAATTTTAGTGCCAAACGAATTTACTGGGTGTAGGTGAAACCTTTCAATGTCCTTTACTGAAAAAGAGAATTTAAGGAGATCTCAAGCTTGCTTTTAAGGCTATGCATTTTTGTTCTTAACGCACTCTATTGACTAGTGAAATGCAATCTGTTGAACAGTGGCACTTTGATATTATGCAATGTAATATAGATATGATTTGTATTAGATTACAAATAGCTTTATTAAGATTTTATACAAGATTTGAAAGTAAGACCAATGTTGCATATGTGCAATGTCCACACTGAAGTAACAGTCTGGAAAGAGGAAAGGAATAGGTTCAGTTATCTTTGTTTTTTAATTGGCCAACGACCCCTACCCACAAAGCCAATAAATATATCACATTCAGTGTAGTCGTCTTGTGAATACAGTCTCTTTGTTTCATTGATGCACTGTATTGTGCTTCTGTATCAATTTGCTATAAGCTTCGGTCCTGGTAGTTTGCATGTCAGTCTGTGAGAAGCTCTTAAATGCAAACTTGGCTCAAACCACATGGTGGTATTGTGCAAGGCTATTAATGTTCCAAGTTGTTTTTTTTACTTGTTTTTTTTCTTCCTACAAACCTTTTATACATTTTCTTGTTTTGTACTTTCTTTATGAAAGTACAAGTTCTATGGAAACCCTAGAGGGCAGGAATGGAGCAGAGTTTACTACTACAATTATGTCTCAATATGATAGGCTTGTCTTTTGAAACCATTTGGTGTGGGCACGCTTTTGAATGCTTTGTCACGTGCCCTGCTCTCCAAGCTCGTCTCCCTTCTTCGGGAAGCCGTCGCTCTTCTATGGCCTTACTTTTCTGTTCTTCTGGCTTGATGTCCCACTATAACCTTTGACCTCTAATGTTTCCTTTATACTGTGACCATGTTCCTTTTGTAGCTTTCCTATAGCTTAATTTGGCATTACAGCTTTTGCTTGTTTTTATTTGAGTATTGTTAAACTGTTTTTTTCCAGTGTATTACTGATGTTAGAACTAATGTTGTTCATTTCTGTGAAGGATTTAAAAGTTTCTATGTTTGTGCTTTGTTTGGTGTCTTACTTTTTTAGTTACATAATAAAGAAATGTACAGTTCTATTATTTAAATAATGTTTTTGTCCACTAGTGTTACTACATTTTTTTTAAGTAAGTCATTTGAAACCTTGTTTTTTTCAAATATAAACTTTTATTACACAATAAAGCGTTTTGTTTGTGATGTATGTTATAGTGCTTACCTTGATTTAATATAATGAATAAAACCGTATAATATGAATCAAGGGACTGTTTTGTAGTTTAATGTCTTACTTTTCTTCTCTTGTGCTGCCTTGTAATGCCAGTAGGTGGAGCGGAGGCACTGTGATACACTTTGGGTTTTATTTTGTTCAAGGAAAATCCCAAGCATACGTCCACTCCGGCGGTCATGGAATTTCATGAAAAGCAAAAGGAGTGACGGATAATATCTGTGAATGATCCTGTACTCAATACATTGTATACTCTTCCCTTTGGATTTTGTGACTTCCAAAGTATCGTTTGTCCCCTACTTGTCTCTACAACAGTGTTTTTGTGACTAAATTCACAGTCAAGTGGTCTTTAAAATGTTTGAACTCTTTCCATGCCAACTTAAACAGAGATAGTACAGTGATCAGTTTCTCTGTGTATTCCTAACAAACTGAACGGTTCCGTTGTTCGTCTTTTATGTGGCACAGCTGAATGGATGGAATCACACTCCTTCTTTGGTTATCGGTGTCTCACTGTTTCTGTTTTACCTCCCAAACTCTAACTCAGCACCGCTCAGAACCCCCCCCCCCCCTCTCTCTCTCTCTTACAGTGTGTGTCAGACCATTAAAGCTGTTATTATTGCGCCGTTTGACAGCTCTGTTCTGGTTTCAACCCTGCAGGATTAGTCTCCGGTCAGACCCTTTTCTGTAATCCGTCTGTCTGTAGGTACTCTGAGGACTGCCAGGACTCTGCTAGGATAATAACTTCACTTAGTCTGGCACCTTCTACACACAGGCCATCTAGCGCATGGCCCTAGAGTCGCAGGCGGTTTGGATCCCGTTGAGAGAGCAGACCATTCACCTGGCCCAGGAAGCACAGAACTAATAAGACTTACTTATAGTATGCTCACTTCCACACTAATGAGATGCTTCAGATACACTTGTAAGTGACGAGTAACATCGAGTGCCCTCTATGGAGTGTAGAGTAGAGGTTTATGCACGCAAAGACACATAAAGAGTTAGAGCCTAGGGGCTGACAGGATAGGCAGAGTTATGAGTCAGAGAGCATTTGGAATGGGTCCACCAGGGGAGTGCAGCAGTCAAGATGCCAGTCTTAAATTCTTCTTAAGATGATGTCACTTCAAGCCTACCCGCCGTTGGGCACTTGAAACAGTACTAGATTGCCTCGTTAGAAGTAATGAATGACCCTTATTAAGTAATTGGGAGTCCAGGGGCCGCCTGTCTGTTGTGGCAATTAATCACCACTAAACCTGGAGCAGTGAAGCTGTCTACGCGAACTGTGGCTGAGTTTGTACACAAGGAGTCTGACGGCTTTTAGAATTCTCTCTTGTCCTGTATATTAGAACTTCATTGTAAATCAATGTAACACTGCAACAGAAGTTGCACTGGCTGCTGTTAGGATTTTCCTACCTTTCTCACCCATCTCATTCTGCGCCTCATCCTCTCTTTCGGAATCTATTATCTCTAACCCCATTTCCCACCGGCTAAAGGACAGCTTGGCTACATTCGCTTTTCAAAGTTTACTGAGCAAGAGGCAAAAAAAAGTGACGTTTGACAAATCTACTGACAAATCCAACAATGCAATACGCAAGAGCTTTGCTACCTCAACGGATTAGATGTGGGTGACACACTTCTCTTTTGTGACTTCCTTGTCCAAGGAGCTCAGCATTACAAATTAGTATGCTATTAACCTCTCCATATGACTGGTTTCCCTCCATCCTCTTAGTGTATGTGACCTGTTTCCAATGGCTGCCGCTGGTCATTGTGTGCTTGTTATTTCACTGTGAGCTTTTGGACTGTGAACAGCAGGGGTTTAGTGCTGGGCTAATTTAACACTAATGGGACTTACTAGTCCATAGACTGTTAGTACTGTTATTAACTTATCACTCTCCATTGAGTTCAACTCAAACATCATGTCAAAACCACACAATGCTATTTTGTGTTGACACAAAGAGTAACAGTATCACACTTCATGGGGAAAGAGCTATACATGTCACAGTATCTATGATATTTATTTTCAAATAGAAAATATAAATATCTATTTTCTACAGAAACAATGATAATAATAGACCTAGTTCGATGTTCACAATGGTTTTTTGTGATCACTTAAAATATGTCTGTGTTACCTTGCAGGTAAAGTCCTTGGTACAAATCCCAAAATTTAGGTTTTTCTTAGATCCTTCTTTCCTCATCTGCAGTCATTGCCCAGATACACATGATTTGGTCTGCCCCAAAACCTAGCCACCAGTATAACAATCACATGGCATTATGTCATCTACTCATTTCATTTTGAATGGGTATGAGTTTGAAATATACGCTTTGCCTTGGCTGTCAGTGCAAATTGTTCGCTGCAGGTTGTGTGTCATGGAAGAATATACAGACAGAGAGACGCTAACACAAAGAGAGAGGGAAACGTGGACGAAAGATTGAGTGGAGGGCAATTGTTTACCACCGCTTAATCTCTGTACTTGTCCTCTCCTCTGTCAGCTGCTCTCTAAAATCCGATTTGAAACAAATAGGTTCTGCTGATGATCTGAGGTCCGGCATCAACAAAACAAACTCCTTAGTTACCAGCCTGAGTCCACGCTTGTGGCTTCTAATTTTAGCACATTGGGACTTACATTATAATACATTTTCCACTAGATTGTCAGCTACAGTGGTGACAGGTGCCATAAATAACATTATTCTACACGTATTAGGATTAGTGTGTGCCCCAACATATACTATATCCAGACCTGAAAAACTCTCAACCTTCCCAGTTCTGCATACTGTAATGTATATGTGATTTGTACTTTTATACTCTCTCAATTAATACACACCATAGTTTAAATAACAGCAAAACACAACATTTGCACTCCTAATCAAAATTACACTTGGCCTTTCTTTTCAAATTTTTTGGGGAATATGTCTAAATCCACCTTCATTCATGTACGTGTGCATCTGGTGGCTTATGTTAGTTGGGGGCATGCTCTCCAGTTGACTCACACCGCAGCTGTGTTTCCTGGCCCCAGACCTTAGTTTGCCCTGAGAAGTCTCCCCTCTCACTCTGTCACAGACATGCACATATAAACACACACTACTACTGTTATGTACTATTCATGTAAACACAAGTCAATTGCAGCATCTGTACTGCATAAGCCAAGCGGTGCCATTGATTATTTTACTCACAGTCAAATCCCTAAATCTCTGCCGAAAATAAAAGAGAACCTACGCTAAAATGTATAGTTAGTTTGACCTGCCTTGTTAAGAAAACACAGTAAAGGTACAATCTGTGATGAGATCAGATTCAAGCAAAGGACTGACATACAAACGTCCGGACTAAAAAGACAGTTCCTCAAAAGATACTGATCTGCATAACTGCACTGTTAATCGCTACAGTTACTGTATACGCTTACACATGCATGGTAGGTATTGAAAAACCTCTCCATATTTGAAATAGAAAGGACACCCTTGTTCTGTACACCACTGCTCTTTATGACTCTAAATGTTTGGAGAAGGGTTCACCTGCTTTTCATAAACAACAGGTGAAGTCGCAGAAGGGGTTAGATTTGGGGAAATTAACTATTGTTATCCTTGTTGTGAACGACTGGCTGTCAGGACTGCCTGCTCGTGCGAAGGATTGTAATGGTTGGTTTGGAGGTTGATATGCGTAACTCTGCCACCTTCTTGAAAGCTGTAAATCAGAGCTGTTCTTCTCTTTTTCCATCTCCTTTGCTTTACAAACTATATGAGCCCGATCACTCAAACCTTCCCTGCCTTTGATGGTGAGTACGCCCACAGAGTAACTGTAACAGATATTAACAAAGGCCCACATTCTGCCCAGCTGACGGGGGCCATGTTTGGATAAAAGCAGGAAGTACCTGGGGGCCTGTGAAACACTCCCATGCGAAGATAATGAAAGAGGTGTAATTTCATCTATAGAATAGATACAGCTCCCATGTCTCCGTATATACACCTACACTGGGGCCAATTAGTCCTACAAAGAGAGTCAACATTCCTGTGCAGAACAACAACAACTACTTCACTATCTGTGTGCTATTATGAATACAACATGAAGGGCAAGAGCTATTTGAAAACAGTGATAACACAAACAAATGCATCTTGGTTTAAACTGTTATTTAAAAAAATGCATAGCAAGAGCCCAGCGTTAACAAATGTTCTGTCTATAAACATTACCCAAGCATGTGAGGTCCACGTAGATGCACAACCCAAACAGACACACATAAACATTCCTCACACATGCTTCATACACGTACACATACCAGTATCCCTCTGCAAACACAGTCCTGGGAGGGGCAGCTGTCAGTGAGCTGCCAAGGGGGATCAGTCTTAGAAATGCACCGTGTTAGACATGTAGATCCAAATGTCGCCTTGTGTCTCACCCACTTTCACTGCTCTAATGCCTCATTAAATCCATAGGCCAACATTTAAATATTAAACAAAGTAAGTATTACATGTAAAAAGTTACTTGTTGCTCAAACGTGCTTATCTATGCTGACAATACTTGCCAAAATACTGTCTCCTATGCCGAAGTAAAAATGTAATCAACAAAATTAATTTCCAGCCCATCTCCAACAAGGCTACAACTGCGACAGAGAGAGAGAGAGAGACAGAGAGAGAGAGAGAGAGAGAGAGAGAGAGAGAGAGAGAGAGAGAGAGAGAGAAAGAGAGAGAGAAAAGAAGAAATCAGACCTGTTGCCGCTCAATTGTAACCCTCATACTTCAGAGCCGAGTAAAGGTGATCATACTTTATGTCTGCCTAGCTGAGGAAATGCTACATCTTGGTGGTACTGCTTGAAGGTAAATGTACTGATTACACTATGTTGCCGACTGTCAGCTGTTTGTTGTTGGTAAACATCTACATGAAACTATGGGGACAGCTCTTAAAATGTATTTGCAAGCTAGGGCAAGTTATAGAAAGCCAGGGAGCACTTTACAAATCATTATTTACAGAATAATCACTCTTTTAAAGACACAAATCCCAACTCTCCTGTTCTCATATTATTTTATTATTATTATTATTATTATTATTATACATTTATACATTATACATATTATTTTATTTTATTACTTATATAAGTATTCCACTTCATGTTTTTTTGCTTATTTTTGTTGTTGTTGCTAAGAGATAAGTCAGCAGGACATGAAATGGTGTGACTGGAATAATTCCATTGTCAAGACACAGACAGGTGAATCCGTAGTTTTAATAAAACAATATCCAGGCAAACACCAAAAACCACTTGAGACACATCATGTAAGCTCCAAACAATACTACCTCCTGCACAACACTCTGGGCTGTGCCTATAAACCCAAACCAATTAACCCAGGTGTCCATAATTAATAATCAGGTGATGCTGATCTTTGGAGAAGGGACGTAAGTGTGACAGATAGTCAAGCTAAGAGCTTATTATGTCCTCTGACCCAGGTGAAGAGAAACTAAGGCTGTGTCTCAATACCCATACTTACATACTTTATAGTAAGCCAGAAAAATATTTTGTATGTCCCAATACATAAATGCCTGCAACATTACATAATTTGCAAGTGCAGCTGAAGTAACTACCTCAAGAAAAAAGTAATAGCCTGCGATTTGAGACGCAGCGTAAATCTGCTTTCTTAAACAGTTAGCTAAGAGTAAATATCCCATCTCATTGTGCTGTGTAGGGAAGACAGACACTGCAGTTCAAAGAGCTTTGAGACAACTTACTTTATACTGTACAAATGCAATTAGATGGATCAAAGAGTTTCACATCTTCTCTATTTTGTCCTCATCACCCTACATGGGTCAAGGTCATAGGCTAAGAGAACTCAAAGTATTAATTCCTTAGGCGATTAAGGAACTTTGAATTTCATGCAGATGTCTAAGGATGGGCTCACTGTATGGCCATGGTGTTTTTATAGTCATGGATACTTTTCATACGTACCGTTCAATAGAGCAAGTACGTGGCAAGCAAGGTAGGAAATTGAAGATTATCTGCCAAGTGATTTATGTCAAGTCTTCTGAATGCATAGCGTTACTTTGCTATCCTCCCAACTTGGGTACACATCCTTTTCTTTCTCTCTCTCTCTCTCTCTCTCTCTCTCTCTCTTTCTCTCTCTGTGTGTGTGTGTGTGTGTGTGTGTGTGTGTGTGTGTCTGTCTGTCTGTTTGTCTGAGAGCCAAGCATGTCAGATGCTTATTGTCTCTGGTGATTACATTGCCCCCTACTTTTCATTTACTTACTCTTATTGAGTAGTTGAAACAGTCAGGGCACTACTGCCTAATGAAACATACTTGTCCATCATATCACTTCGACACCTTATAGGGTAAGGTGCTGCTACTGTAAAGTATTAGAAGATGTCAATCATTATCTTTAAATTATTTCGAGATTAAGATGATTCTACATTGCATGCTACTCACAATCAAAATTTCATAAAAAAAACTTACTTTATAAGTAAAGTGAATTACAGAATGCTATTCCCGTTTGGATTTGACGCACAAAGTGAAAAGAGGCGTGTTCACTACATGCAGTAGAGTAGTGGAATGCAGTATACAGAAGTTGACTACAGGTGTAGCATGAAACTGCGATAGCGTGTTTATCAAAAGACTGGATCAGGACTTCAATAGAGAGACCCACCGTTTTTGCGAGTTTCCTTTGCAAACAGCAAAGCCCCCTGAACGGACAGAACACGTCAAGTGATGACTGGTGGTAACGGACAACTTTTTTGGGTTTTGTTGGCATGTTTCCCGTCCATTCGCGGGCTGGTTTCGATTGAAAAAGACTAAGAAAAAACAGAACCATCTATTATCGAATTTGCGCTATCTTGCAACTGGTCATTATAGAATATTGGGTCAGTATTTTAAAGGACTTTCAAACAAAACGTTTTATATTTTATTACCTCCAACTTACACATTCAATAACTTGTATTATCTGCTTTAATTATTATTATTATTAATTAATAATAATAATAATAATAATAATAATAATAATAATAATAATAGTAATTAAAAAATCTAACTATTATAAATATTATTTACTTTATTTGCTAAAGCATCATGGATCTATCTAGACCAGACATTTTGAGAGATTAAACCTTTGGCTTTATCTTCATCTCATCAAGAGATGCCCGGCTTAAGGACGGAGGAGAGAAATAAAGAGATGCGCATTTAGCAAGAAAACATGGTAGCCTGCTTTCGAAACTTCCAGGTAAACATGCCAGATGAGTAAGTTATTCATCAGTAACCTAATTGAGACCAGGGAAGGAAAAATATGGATGGTCGTGAGTGTGAATTAGGTCTAATAAAACTTTTCGTGGAGCATTCTCTGAAGTTTCCAATTGAGTCGAAACTTTCCAAGACATGATGCGGGAATATAATTACACCTGACTTTGAAAGCAAGATCATCAAGGACCTATAATGTCAACAATATCTACTAGGTAAGACAATATGTATAAAAGGTGACTTAATGAAACTGAGGCACATTTTTAAACAAGGAAATATTATTTAGTGATTGCCTAGTCATCCCTTTTCATCTGTAAACCTTAAATGCGTGAATATTTTTATATCAACATAATTAAAGTTATTCTCAACCTGAGCCACTTTTCCTTAGTCTGTTATTACTGCAGCCTTGAACCTTTGTTTTGTACTCATCAGGGATAGGAGGGGATACATTCCAGGCAAGTAAAATGATGTCCTTATCATGAGCTGTCTTCACTATGGATCACTTTATCTCATGCATTGAAGGGAATTAGTTGGTTTCCATGCAAGTTTATATTCTCTAGTGTTCTGTTGGTTGTTTCGGTTGAGGACACTTAACAGTGATGACCAGTGAAGGTGTCGATTTAATCGATCACAGACAACTGTATTTTCTTCGCTATGCTGTGTTATTTGTATAGAGACCGCGTGTTGTAAGGTACTTATCGCCAGTGGGTGAGGTGATCCTCCAGCCTCGTCTCTGAGATTGTGTCAGGGCCATGGAAACCCCAGGCTCTGAATTCCTCAGATCATGCTACACTACCTTTATCTCCAAATGTCATAGGCTATAAATACCCTGCTCATTTTCATCTCAACTCAGTCCTGCTACAGAGAGTGGCCCTTCTGGCATAAATGCCAGCAACCTATGTTTTAATAACTACATTCAGTTTCTATAATCACATGTACACAGAAAGGTTAATCTAGGGATGCAACACTAACTAAAGATTGTGATCTGACTTCATTGCTTTGTGCGCCTCTTATGGTACTGTGATGTTTGCATTGTAACGACTGGCTTTTGCTGTGATGTGTTGGAGTAGATCTGCTTTTGCCAGCCTGACTGGTCTGGATATGACAGGATTAGAGTTATACCTCAGGGAACTTTTCTCTCTGATAACTCTCTTGAGGAATGTTTATTGGGAAGGAGCCATCAGTCCCATTTAAGGGATTTAATGTACTCCATCATGGAACACTGAACGTATAGTATTTACCTCTGTAGTGCCTAACTTCACTTAGATAATGATGTAATTAGCTCCCCAAGGATGGAATTACCCCCTCCCGGCAAGGGATACATGAACGTACTCCATTAAGCAGGGTTTTCAATACTTAAATAGTAGACCATACATTTAACACTTGATAATGTGTATATTTTTTTAGTACACAGGTCAAACCTAATGAAGTATTAATTTTTCTATTAACTGTGTTGTGTCTAGAGACAGGTGTTTTAATAAAATAATCTGTAGTGCAGTACTTGGGTTCACTAGAGTTCATCTTATCTCTATCTACCTTGTCTCTTGTTAAGTTTGATATTGTATGCCTTCACATATATGTTTCACAAATAGGTTCAATGCACAAAAGATTATTTTAAAATATCCACTTGGAGAAACGTAGTTGATGGTTCTTAATTTTGTTAGTTAGTGTTTGAATTGTAAGTGAAAGGTTGACTCGGATTGACATCATCAACGAGATGAACAAAGGTCACACAGATTATCAAGATCATAATTGCAAAATGCACATGCACCGATGTCAGTTATGTTAACAACCATTGCTAAACTACACACCTTTTCATGCCATCTCTAGTAATAGTTACTGCAACAACAATACATCCCAGTCACTCACATAAGATTGTAATGTTAATGCGGTATTACATTGCGTGAGCCCATTTGATTTTGCTTAAATACAACTGTAGATGACCTGACAGGAGGTTGGACCTCAGACAAGCTGGTTAGGAAAAGATAAGCCTGTAATCCCTGAGGTATGACAATTTTCCAGTTTTTTTCTGTTTGTCCTGGCCAGCAAAGTAATGGGGCGGTCAGGGAGTAAATGAGCAGGGAGATTAACCTTGGCCGTTTCAGACCATCATGATAGAAAATGTTTTTGCTCATTTAAAATATTAAGCATGCAACATGGAATGGCTGTGGTTACTAATAAGCCTGTCTGCAATATAAAAACGTTCCCAACCAAAACTATTATGATTTAATTATTGCCACCTCATTCCTGTTCATTGAAGATTCAAAGGGATCAACTGCTTTCATTTATACTTCTACTACTTGACCTGCCTTTCTCAAACGGTGGCTGGTTCACGGTTTATTCTGTTCTGGACAAAGACTGGAACCAGATCCTGAACCAATGGATAAAGTGCTTTCATAGTCTCGTAAACCTCAGATTTTAGCCGTTGGCTTCGCCTCCGACACAAAGTACATCTCCTCAGGGGTCAAAGGCCACATTCTTACCTGCAGTACCTTCTGGCCAGCGCAACAACAGCACACTGTCAATCTTATTGCAACATAACAGTAGGTAATGTTCCTTTGTGCTAGAATGGAGGGCAAGGTGGGAAACAGAAAGCACTGGGGAGTTCACCAAAGGCTGTGAGCTTATTACAATGGGTTAGAGAATAGAGGTTATATGAACCTGGCTTGTGTACTGTTGTCAGGCAGGTAGGTAGCTGGTGACTTTCACTCAAGAAGATTTACGCACTCTGTGCCCAGGTTGTTCCTCACAAATCTTAGCGCTTCTTATTATTGAGGGAAATCTGAAATATTTGTTGTCAAGTAGACAGTTAATATTTAACGGATGGGAGGACTGTTGGTTCATGGTAAAGCACTTTGGACTGGTGTTTAAGTCTAAAACAGTGTTTGGTAGACAGTTGCAATTATTTTGTCTTTGATCCGAAGGTGTAATGTCAGTAAAAAATAAACAGCTTGTCTGGTAATTAATGAAGGCTATTTCCCGCTCCCTGCCCCCGAGTCATTCTTAATTTTACCATTATAGCCTTAATTAGAGCTGGATGAGGTTAAGTGACCTCTGGTGACCTCCATAAGGGGTCCTGTCATTAGGGGGCCAGCTCTGACCAGCCAGGCCTTCCTTTCACATTTACACATCACCACCTTGACGTGGACAATTCAGTCCATATTCATTGGGATTCTCAAATTCTCACCTTTTTTTAAATTGTCTTTTAATCGATGTTGTTTTGGAAGCTGATAGAGTATTATTCCACAAATTGTGTAGTGTATCTTATTCTGTTCCTGTCATAAACTGTTATTCTAAGATAAATGTGTCTTTTAGGTCCACAGCAGCAACAGAGTCCCTGAAGGGAAGGGCTGCTCAGTCAAGTATGGAGAGATGTGTATCGTTTAATTGGACTGGGTGACTACTGAGCTGGGAGTTTGCCAAAGCATAACTTTGAGAATTTTGGCCTTTGGAGTTTCTGTATTTACAGAGCAAAGCGAGATAAGAGAGGATGAATAGGAAAGATAGAATATTATCATGGGAGTAAAGTTGATCGAAGAGAAACCGAAGAGTAAGGAGGGAGAGAGCAGGAAATCTAACAAGTGGAACCAAAATGAAATAGAATGGACACAGAATGAGGGACCTCACATGATGGGTAAGCTGTGTCACACGACACATCACTACTTAATGGACCCATCTGCATCATCTCCCCCCATTAATGTGACCTGCATACCAGGAGCATGTAAGGAAACAGGGCTGGCTTTGGGGGAATTTCCAAGAAATACAAGGCGTTTCCGATAAAAGACAAATTTCTGTTGAGTCAGTGTGTGTGTGTGTGTGTGTGTGACTGTTGTCTTCTGTTGGGGCCTGTTAACGGTATCTCTCTGGTTACTGTATTAGTAATAGGCCTGTAGGTAGCCTAACTGACTTGGTTGCTATAGGAGAACTCAGGAGCCGTGTTACCCGGCAGACTTTTCTTTTTGTGCAGAAGTAACAATAAGACACTTTGGGGGTGTGCGAGAGTTAATGATGCTGGATGTATGGGGGGCATTCCTGACCTTGGCTTCTGCCCACAGGGGCCCCGCTAGCATGGCAGCTTATTTGTTGATGTTGTCAATGACCCGCAGACCTCCGGACCAGGGCTCCTGCTTTCAGTGATGCCCTAAGTGCCCGTCTTTTGTCTGTTTCTTTTTCTCTCCTTTCCCCCCTCTTTCTGTCATTCATCTCTCTGGTTTTATTTACAACTAAAGATCACTTGATCTTGCTATTTCTCTCTAGGCATTTAACTCTATTTATCCACCTGTCACTCTCTCATACAAAGTGATGAAATGTAGTGGTTGTGCCTGAGGGGTGTGGGGCTTTAACTGGCCAACTGTGTTTATTTCCTTTGTGTCTCCAGGAGGCTGACCCTATGCCAGGCCCTGACCTTTGTCTCCCTGCTGGCCTCCCCAGTCTGCCTGTGCTCCCCACACAGTGTAAGTCAGAGCTCCTGTCCTCCGCTTGCCCTCACTCACATCCTTATGCATCAGAGAAACAAACATGATGGACATATGAACTTTTAGGAATTATGAAGTGGCCCAACCAATAAGTGGTATTTCCTAGTTAGTGATTTGTTTACGTTCCTCAATCCTCTGCCTTTTCCTTGCTCCTAACTTTCCATCTTAGAGTTCTTTAAGGAGCCCAATTAACCTAATATGTCTGGAAAAAATGTCTGGCTCTCCAGTTTCAAGGAGGAAAATCCCGCTCATTCAGCCTATGAACAAATCAAAGCCCTTTGACCAGCATCAGATGTTAGAGGGCCTGCTGCCCATTGAGATCTGACAGCAAGCTGATTGGATTGTTTTTGCAGTGTGCTAACGTAGTAATGGCATGTTGGCGTGGTAATGGCAGTGATCCTCTAAGCAGGTGTCTGCTCTCCATCTCCGCATGCTCTGATTGCAGCCCCCTTTTCTCCTCGGAGTACAGCGTCCATCTTTCAACACAGTTTGTGTGCTTACCATGGGGAGCCTGAGGGGGATGAGTGCTTTCCAGAAGTCCACAGCTAGGGACTAAAGAGACTGCCTCCAACTCTTTTAACACACACACACACACTCTCTCTCTCTCTCTCACACACACTCCCTGTCTCTCACACACACACACACACTCTCTCTCTCTCTCTCTCTCTCTCTCTCTCTCTACACATAGACTGTAGCACTATATACATACATACCAAACAAAGTAACGTTTTATACGCATGAACCTCCCTTTTAAAAGCCATCTCCCCTTTCATCATTCCTTCGTTCCACAAACACTTCGCTTTACAACGCGTCCTCCCGGTGAGGTTGCCTACCAGAGTTCACTGCACTGAAACTGGGCCTCCTTAAGAAGTGGCAAACAGAACTACGGATGGATTTGCGGGGATTGTTGGGTGTGTGTCTCTCTTCCAGTCAGTCATTCTCTCGCTGCCTAAGGGGTCTGAGTCTTTCAAAGGCCTCCAAGCCCAGCCATGGTAATAAACAGAGGGCCATCCCCGGCGTCGCTCCACAGACTGGTGCGCTCGGCACACAAAGGGAGGGCATTTTGGAATGATCAAACAGCACGCTGATTGTCTAGTCTCATAGGTGAGGTGGAGACAATCCTTTCTGGCAGCTATGTCAAGCTGGTGACCTACAAGCCACAAGGTCAACCAGGCCACTCTCTCTCCCTCTCTCCAGCACACTCTCTTCCGGAGTGAATTTTTTTTCTCAGAATACAGCCTTGGGGTTTGGGGGGCGAGGTGGACCAGTGGGAAAAAGGGGGAGAGGTGTGCGTTTGAGAGGTCAAAGGTCATTTTCATTCATCTAGAATGCCCCTCCCTCCCATCTCCAACTGTTATCAACACTAATTTGAGAGGCGGTAGTGGTAATGAGGGCAGCCTTAGGTCACCCTGAGGTGAGAAAGCCATTGTGGTGCTCTACTTGACTGTTTTTGTGTGTGGGTGTGTGTGTTTTTTGGGGGGTGACACACACACACACACACACACACACACACACACACACACAGAGTAAGCTTGATTGCACTTAATATTTTCCTGACCCCTTTACAGTGGTATGTCAAATATGCCGGTAGTGTTGATGAAGCAGAATGAGGTAAAGAGCTCATTCATCCATTGGTATGGCTGTTGCTCCTTAAATGTCCCTCCTTTGTTGGTTGAACAAAGGGTCACCTTAGCCAGGCCTATCCTAACGGTCTTGACCAGAAGCACTATGGTCCCCTTTCTGATTGAAATACATGCAGACTGGATGCTTCAAATAACCAAATACACTGTAATGTGGTAGATAGATAATGTGATTGTTTTTAGATGACCCACACATGTACTGTGTTGTCATTGAGTGCTCAGGGCGGTGGCCAAGTCTTCCGTTTGGCAGCCGTCCTGCGTCCATTATCTGCTCGCTGTAGAGTCAGAGAGGGTCAACCCCATGCCACCTAGGTCTACACACCTTCCTTTACACACGTACTGTACACAGCCATTTGCCCTGGCCTGTACCTGGCCCCGGAGTCAAAGAATTTTGCATACAGAGCATACTTCTCTATAGCCATTCCTTTCTCAACCCTGAATGAGACTAAGGGTGCTTTTTTTATGTACGTTTTTGTTTTGCACTTTAGCTGGCCAGTGATTCATATTCAGTGAAGTATGTATTTGGATGAAGATCTGAATCTGAAAAGATTTAAAGCTATGAAGTCTGGCACAGCTACTGTAAAATAAAGGAAACCCTACTGGTTGAAAGGCAGCCCCAGGGGAGAACTCTGGAATGCTTTTGAAATAAAAGTACTGTCTTCTCAGAATATATATATATATATATATTTGAAATGATTGTTTGTGCATAGTTATATGATTATTTTTAGCTGCTGGTGTCTCAAACCCAATTCTGTTCAACCATTCCTATCCACCACTTCACATTTCATAAAAATGTCCTTGCGACACATTTACATGCAAATAAAAACACAAGCCCACCCATAGACACACTGAGAGTATGACCCCATGCCACCTGAAAGGAGATAGTCTGGTCTCTTAGATAGGCTATTCTCTATTTAGATTGAATTTAGATTTAGTTTTTTCAAAACACGTATCTGGAACTAGGATGGTACGCCTGCACTCTAAATCTCCATCCTTTTGTTGTCAGTCCTCCGTCCACCGTCCATTGCGGGCCCGACGGCAACTGCCCTACATCAACGAGTGGGCCTCCTGGAACGGTTGGTCTGTCTGCTCACGCACCTGTGGGGGAGGGGCTTCCGTGCGCACCCGCATCTGCATCACCAGGTACAGACAGGGGGTGGACTAGGCTGTAAAACTGTCAGCAAAAGTTGCTCTCTTGCGGAAAGAGGAGGTTCCAATGGTTATACAGATTGGCGCACGACAGCGGTGTTAACTAACCTATACTTTTAGGTCAGATTCTCTTTGTTGAAATATATCACTAATATAGACTAATGGTCAGAATCGACATCCAGCAAAATAATTGAATTTTTTTTGTTCACTTAGAAACCTCGTGGGAGGTCCGTGTGCAGGGGATCAAAGGCAGTACAAGATCTGCAACACCAAGGTACACGCCATTGTCTGCATTGTTTACCCATATTACCTGAAATAGAAAGTCCTTATCCCCACAACCTATGTGTGCTCATGGAAACGTACTTACAATGCAAATATTTGGAACAATGACTTAAGTATGTTTTAGGATATAGCAAAGGTGTGTTCATGGCAGCAGGTGCACTGTCTGAATGATCTCAGGGTGTTATCAGGAATTTCATGGATATATTAACTTTCGTCTCCACTTGCTAACATGTCCGCAGCCCAGCCAGTTAGTACCAGAACTATCGTTCCCTCCGGAGTGTATTCTGAGGTCACTCACGCCGTCTCAAGTATGTGAGCCGCACTAGGGTGTGTGTGGATATGTTTAGACAGTGAGTCACTGTCTGAATTGATTAAGGAAAACACATTTATGGGCCATGGCGTGTTGGAGCAAGCCACGCTCCCCAGTTCCTTTCTCCCGGTGATTGGGCGCCAGATCTCAGGCCTCTGTCCCAGCGAGGCTAGGCTAGTAACCAGTGCAGGTCTGTGTGTGTCTGGCCTGTGCAGGCGTGTTCTCCAGGCTCGCAGGACTTCAGGGAGATGCAGTGCGCAGCCTACAACGACAGGCCGCTGATGGCAGGAAGCAGCTACAGATGGACCACCTTCCACGGAGGTCGGTGAGACCCCTGGGCTCCGTCTCTATGTGTGGTGGTGTGTGTGTAGGTGTGTGTGTGTGGGGGTGTTGTCTTGAGCATGTCAGAGTAGTATGTGCTGATGCCGCACATCTTCATAGGGAGGTCTGCTTGTTGTTTTGCCACAGCACCTTTATGAGTTTCCTCGGAGACAACACCCTCCCCCTCTTTAACCCCTGTTCCCTCCGTCTCAACGCTGCCTGTCGCCAACCCCCTCGGCTTCCTTCAGTCCCCATGGCTGTACCCTGCCCCCTGTCTGTGTCCCTGTGCACTAACTAGTGAAGCCTTCCCCTGCCAGGCTCCAGCCCGTGCGAGTTGAGCTGCCTGGCTCTGGATCAGAACTTCTACTACAACTTTGGCCGGGTGCTGGACGGCACAGCCTGCAGCACGGAGCCTCATGCCGTGTGTGTCAACGGACGCTGCCTGGTATGTAACAACACGGGCTGTGTGAATATATGTGTGCATCGTATCAAACAAATAGATGATGGAGCAGCATTAGCCATGCTTCTTTAAAAAAAAGCTCACACATTTTATGCTAGGTTGCCAAGGTAGCCAACTGTATTATTGGCGATGTTGACTGACTGTTCTCAGTGGAGTGCACTCCATGCTGTTCATTCTGGCAAGATCCACCTCATCAGTATAAAGGACACTTGACTTGCGGTTTTTAAAATTCACTCTGCACCCAACCCAGAACTGAAAGTCCCACCCCTTCCCCCTAAACTGTTCTGTCTGTCCCCTGTTCACCCCACACGCTAATACAGCACACATAAGCACACACAGACACACAAGCTGCCACCCAATATTAGGCCACGTGTCACCCAACACAGATGCAGAGGACTGGAAAAACTCCACCATCAAAGACAGGAAATTAATGTTAATATGCATAAAGTACATTAGCAAAATTATCTGTGTGTGTCTGTGTGTGTCTGTGTGTGTAGGTGTGCGTGTGTGTGTGTGTGTGTGTGTGTGTGTGTGTGTGTGTGTGTGTGTGTGTGTGTGTGTGTGTGTGTGTGTGTGTGTGTGTGTGTGTGTGTGTGTGTTCATAACTTGATTCATGAGATATGAGGACAGCAGCGGCCCTGGGCTGGCCAGGCCTCAGACTGGAAGCAGATGCCGCCTGAATCTGGATCTGACAGCGGCGTGACACACAGATTCAGGGCAGTCCACAGTACACACAGCTGAAAACAGCTCATGTGGTTACGTGTGTGCACACCTCTGATTGTCCCTGATGATAGTGACTCCCCTCAAGGGAGCCCCTGACATACCTTGTGTCAGGGGATTCATATCCTGTTGTGGACACAAGCCATAGGGAGAGTTTCAGTGCGAGAGGTGATTATAGGCTTCTTAGATTGCTGGTCTGTGCTGTGCAAACTCCCCCTTGATTGTTTTTCTTTGCCATCCCGGCAAGTTGCAGGTGTGTGTGTTTTTCTGTAAATAGCTGTGTGCGTGTGCGTGTGCGTGTGCGAGTGCATGTGCGTGCGTGTTAATAGCTCAATGGAATCCTCACGATTCCCTTCAATACCCAGTCACCGGCCATTTTTTGTTTCTCCATCTCCAAGTAAATACTTGTCCTTATAAGGCATGTTGACATGAAGGTTTGTGAGTGTGTGTGTGCATGAGTACGCACGTGTACCTCATGCTTGACAAGGTGGACATGGGCCACTGGAGCCCAATGTCCTGAGGCAGACAGTTTGACAAAGAGAAAGGTTAGAAATGACATTGCCTCTCTTTAGGATGGCCACAGAGGGTACGACCACTGCTGCTTCTTGAGACTGAGTAACATGCTCTAACACACACAACGATGGTTAAAAAAATAAGTGTAATAAACTCTGTGTGTGTGTGTGTGTGTGTGTGTGTGTGTGTGTGTGTGTGTGTGTGTGTGTGTGTGTGTGTGTGTGTGTGTGTGTGTGTGTGTGTGTGTGTGTGTGTGTGTGTGTAATCTGCCTCCTGTATTGTCTTTATGCTGGTATTGACAATGTTTGTATATGTTGGTGTGTTACACAGAAGCCCGGCTGTGACCAGATCCTGGGTTCTGAGCAGCAGGAAGATGCTTGTATGTTGTGTGGGGGACACAACTCTACCTGTCTGCACCACAGGAGTGTGTACCAAAACACCCAAGGAGCCGGTACGACGCACACAAAATCCCACACACACACTGTCACTATTATCCATCCATAATATGCTTACAGCATTAGCAACATTTTGAAATGTTAAAAAACAAATGGTCTCTAGTGACCCATAGACACACCCTCAGACTCACTCAACCTCGTTTAGTCAGGTTTAGGTCACTAGCTTCTATATTCCATTATGAAGATGGAGTTTTTATCAAATGGCACAGGCTACCTTCTGAGCGATAATATTCTACCTAAGCACAAGCTTATTAAATGTGATCATTATGTTGTAAGCGTCAGAGTGAGTCGGGAAGGGAAGGTCAAGAAGAAGGCACAGCCACAGAATGTGTTCTCTCTGATCAAACCCGGAGCCACTGAACCTCGTGCTCTGGCCTTCTGCCACTAAGTATTCTACTCCTAAGTGCTTTCTATGGGACTCCGTGCCAGTGAGTAAGTGTGCAGGCAGTTGAAACGCACTCACACACACACACACACTTTGAGGTGTATATGCAATCTTACTCTTCACTCTGTGTAGAGAAACGCGTGAGGGCATGAGTAGTAAACAAAAGCTTGCTGAGTAGCCAACTTCTCTGGCATGTGTTTTGGCAGCGGCCTTCGTTTGGAACCCTTTAGCCTCTTAAGATGTCACTGCGTGTGGGTAGAGCAAGGAGACATGGGGCAATGAGCATAATGGCTCTGAGAGATAAAGGGGAGACAGGGTGATAATGGCTGCTTTGTTTGGGTGATTCGACAGCCTTGGAAGGTTTCTCATCTTCTCTCCATGCCTGAAAGGGACATAACAGGAACTGAGAACTGCCAGCACATTGAGTACCTCTCAGTCAGTCCAAAGCCAAGGGCCCGTAAACCCTCAAGTCTTGGCTATAAATCAGGTCTAGAATTGTAACTGTTTAGTCAGAGAAGCATAAGGTCGTAACTCTTGCTCTACGGATTAACTCGTTGCATAGCATCAGACTCAGCAACCAGGCCTATCTAAGCTCGCCACGGTTTGAGTCATGATGAATGTAATTGGTATTGAGGTTTTCTTTTAAACTAACTCAGCAGGGGCAGCCATAGAGCTGTCTTTTGGGGTTTTGTTTTGGTTCACCAGTGAAATATCTCTCTCTCAAATGGACAAGTGAAATATCACTTTTCAATGAATGGTTGTCTTATTGGCCCTTTCATGAATTTCCTTTATCCCATGTTGTCTGTCTAAACCGTTAGTAATACAGTCTATAATGAAGTTCAGTCAAGTATTGTTGTTCTATAGAATACACGCATGTATACGTATACGTGCATGTATTTAAAAAAAAAGGCTTAAAGAATGTTTGGCCTTGAACCGTGAATGTTTTCCTTTGCTAGGGGGTCCGTTTGGGTATAATGAAGTGGCCATGATACCAGCTGGAGCTACGCACATTCGAGTCACTGATAACAGCAGGAACTATCTGGGTAAGTCTCTCTGTCTGTCTGTCTGTCTGTCTGTCTGTCTGTATGTCTGTCTGTCTGTCTGTCTGTCTGTCTGTCTGTTTCTCCCGACACACACGCAGGAATTTCAACTGAATTTGTGGTATGTTGTACGACAGTCCATTCCTTGGCTAAGGAACCCCATTGATTCTCTGCTCCATAAAGTAGTCCATAAAACATAACGTCCTCTTTTCCCTCTTCTTCCACCCGTTGGTAGCCAGCTGTGCTCTGGGCATAGGCTTTCCAGTCAACACCCAAGGGCATCTATTTCCCCGTTCACATTTAAGAGACCAAAATAAGAGCCCCTAAAATGGGACACACTGTAATCATGAAACGGAACACTCATAAAGGCTTTATCTGGCCACAGGGGATGGGTGGGTGAGCAGGCAGACAGGTGGAGGGACTGGTTGTGCTTTACTGTGGAAATGGCAACCCCCCCCCCCCCACCACCCCCATCCGGGTTGTAAAGTCGGCTGCCATTTATAGCTGGGGTGCTGATTTGTTCTCTCTGTAACTAAGGCACTCATTGGTGTGGTGCTCTAGCATCCATCATCCATGACAATGCATCACAACATAAAAAATTTTTTTTTATCAGAATACTAATGTCCTTTATGTTTTTATTTACTCCTCTGTTTCTTCTCGCTTTCAAAACCCCCCTTTTCT
Source organism: Galaxias olidus (assembly GCA_026901105.3). Taxonomy (NCBI): domain Eukaryota; kingdom Metazoa; phylum Chordata; class Actinopteri; order Galaxiiformes; family Galaxiidae; genus Galaxias; species Galaxias olidus. The sequence goes on from JAPMUY010008918.1 coordinate 722,578, forward strand.
CCCAGCCCTGCAGAACGGTCGCTCCCAGTTTGTGATCAATGGGAACTGGAAAATCAGTGTACCTGGGGAGTACAGCGTGGCCGGGACAAAGCTACTGTACAAGCGCTCGGCTGACACCTGGGAGAGTTTTGAGGTCCCTGGTCCAACTCAGGAGGATCTGCATGTCATGGTCAGTGTCCCAACAAAACACAACCAGCAGTCTGGTCTCAGAGCAGCACGTTTTAATCTAGCTGGTTCATGTTTTTTGTATTGAATTTGTATTATTTTCACCCTTTTTATTTTGAAAATTCCTAAGGATGGTTATCTGTGTGTAGGTGTTAGCAACCGACCAAAACCCAAGTATAGAGTATGAGTACTGGCTCCCACCCGACAGCTACGCCCTGTACCACGGCAGGAGGAGTCCCCTCCGCCAGCCTCAGCACACAACTAGCTACCTCCCCTGGGCCCAGCCCACCACCACCACCACCACCACCACCAGGCCTCCCCCTGTCGCAACAAGGCCCTATTGGGGTAAGGTCCACTAGGTCCAGGTTCATCCAATGTCATTCAAAGAATGTCTTTTCAAATTAAAACAAGATTAACAATTTAATTACTGTCTTTTATTGGTTGTACTAGTGCAGACGTTGTCTACCAATTGGGCTGCAGTAAAAGTCTCCCATGATATATTACTACTCTCATACATGAAATGATTAACTTAGGCCTCGGTCATAAGTGAAATGTCACAATATTTACATGTTGATCCTGGATGAACTTATCAATGCAGAGGTGGACTTTGATTCCAAGACGGACTCAACAACTTAACAAACTGTAATTAAATGATCTGTTGTTATTTAGCGGGTCCAGAAATAGCAGAGGAGGAATGCAGCTGTTATGTTGTTAATCTTGTATCTTAGAGGTGTTCTTTCATACATAATTGTCACTTAGTCAATTGCATATGGCTTTGTAAAAGTAATGTATTTTGGTATTGTATTTGTTTTATTGGAGTATGATAAAGGTGATCAATTAGAGGACAAACGAATAGGATAGCATGGCATATGGATTTACACCCTTGCTGGCAATTGACTAAAAGTAGTGCTGCCAAGCTATAGTTAGTTATTCAACAAGACCCAAAATAATATGCTAATGATATACTCCAAAATTATAATTAAACAATATGGCCAACATTTTTGTTTTACTGCACCATAAAAACCAATGTGCATTCAAATAATGTGGTTTGTGATAATAAGTGTGTTTCTCTATCATTTTTTTCTCCCTTGAGGCCGGCCTGTGAAACCCCTGCGCCACCCCTCTCACCATCACCCTCGCCCGCCAGTCCTGCCCCGCCTGGAGAGGGATGAGAACCAGAGGAACCGGCTACCACGACCGCAACCTGGAGGTACTGCACCTCAGCCATGATACAAGTGCAACTTTTCGTTCTCCTTGGTCTTTGTTTACAGTTTCTGTTGTACTCAAAGTTGGAGGTTGTAGAACCAGTGTTTTGCTTCTCCCTTGTAGGGCATTGTGGTAAATGTAGGCGTGTTCGAGGTCGAGGAGAGCGGCAGAGACAATACTGCCAGAAGGACTTTGGTGAGCCCCTTTACTCAACTCCGTTTACTCCACATTCCCTTTTGCTCTTGCTGGGGTTTTCAGTTTGGTTACAGCCAACAAACAATCTTATCAAAAAAATTTTTGGGGGGGGGGCACAATCTATTGCTTTATTGAAATGGCAGTGGGTAGACAGGAAATGTGGGAGAGAGAGAAGGGGAGACATGCAGCAGAAAGTTCCGAGCTGGATTTGAACCTAGGCCTCTTTGTCAAGGACTGGCCTTTGTGGTGTGCGCCTTTAGCCCGATGGGCCTCCAGGGAACCCCAAATCCTGCTTATTAATGTGCCTTTTGATATTATGCTATTAAAACCAAAACAGCTGAATGTGCAGTAGAATCATAAAAAATCTTGATTTTAATATGTGTAATTCACTTTTTTTCTATCAGTCTTCCGTGCCAAAGTTATGGGAAAGCTGTATAGAGGCGAAGAGACGCGGTATGATGTCCAGATCATTCATACCTACCGGAACCGCTTCCGCCTGGAGCACCGGGAGTTCCTGTGGTCTCCCAACGTGTGTGACTGCCCCAACATGGAGGAGGGACGCCAGTATGTGCTGATGGTGCGTCGCCACATTAACTATGAGCAAACCCTGAACCGAATATTAATGGAAGAGGACAGTTATGTTGTCCCATACAGACCCAGGGAGGATGCCCTCCTACGGCCATTAGAGCTGCTCTGCAGTAACCGAGGACCCAGGCCAGCATCAGAACTGAGCGCATACGCTTAAATACATATGCAGTCTCTCAAAAACACTACAATGATCTCCCTGCCTATTGCTGGACCTTCTAAAGATTCTCAGACTGCATCCATAGCCAAAATACTTTATTTTTCAAACAAAATCGTGTCACTGGAAAAATATATTCTTGCTGAGATTGTGGACATTTTGTCAGGTGTGAAGCAACCAAAGGTTTCTGGTAGTGTTGACCAGCTCACCATGTATAGCACTTTAGGTGGTCTCTTCAGCCATCTTCAAACATTATAATACCAAAGAAAACAACATATAGACCTATTGTCATTGTTTTTTGTTGATTTGTTAACAATCCTTCTTGCTACTCAGTTACTGTTAAAATAAACCTAAACCTTGAAGTATTTTAGCCACTTAAAATTCACTTATTTCATATGCAAGTAAATAATATAGTTTTGCATAGTCCATTATTTAGTTTTTTATGCATTGCAATTATGTTAGCATTGAATAGTTTCATTCAATGCCAATTTTGGCCATTGGGCCCTTTTGCTGGTGGTTAACATTACCATAAGTAACTGGCAAAAACAATAACAAGAATTCACTTTTTCAGATGTGTACTTCTTTCTATATAACAAAAGGACTGTAAATCATAATTTCATAAAATAGTCCTATAAGAATAGTTGCCACTTTTCAGTGGATCTGTCACATTTGGAATGAAACTCTTGAATTAAAACATAGTGTTGTTTTTTCCTGTAAACATTATTTGACTCATATTTGTGGTATTTGATTTAATATATATAAAATGTTTTTATTATTTTGCATTTGTGACATTGTATCTTGTGTGAAGTCCAAAATGGAATATACAATATTTTATATAGTTTAGCCTCCAATATTTGTAAGTATTTTATTTGTATGGTTTGTTAATGTTTTATATTATTACATAACTACAATGCTTTCTGTGTAAGATGCTGCTCATCCCTTGCTTTGTCGAAATCCCAGATTTGTTCTAACACATTACTGACTTTGCCTCAGCAACCTAATCTAATTGTGCCAACCCCTTAATGTATTCAGCCATGCTCCATGTGGGATAAGTTATAATGTACCACTAGCTCAACATGATGAAGGGCTTTAAGAACATTTATGAATAAATCAAATTAATTTCTAGAATGGCTCTTCGTGACTTATTTTCCAAACGAGGTAAGTGGTTGAACAAATCAGTAGCCATGGAAAACAAAGATGTGGTTGTTGACAAAATGTAATAACAAAAATGAGTTTCCATCAGCTATTATAGCTTACATTGTGTGCTATAAATGTTCTATCTACTCCTAAAAGGTACAGGTTTTACAGAGTCAAATCACTGCTCATCAACTGTAAACACAGCCATCACAGACACTCTGCTCCATCTAATCGATGGTTCATCAGAGCAGAGACTTCAGCCTCTGTCTCCTCATATAGCTACATCAAAGACAGGTTCGCTGGGGGCTCTCTAGGAGGAACAGATTAGGATTTGGTCATGCCGAGGCATAACACAAACAAGCTTTTTTTTTAACTCAAAATTCAATTTAGATTTTCTTCATATTCCAAACAGTGCTATGAATCCATTAGCAGTTTATTAATACATATCTTTAAGAAAAGACATAAGAAAAGGAATTCAATTGTACAAATATGTACATTTGTAAAGAGACTTGTAAACATTCTTTAAACGTTTCAATATATTTTGAAATGTTTGATCCCTAATGCAAAATATAATCTTTGTTATAACTTTGTAATCCTAAAGTCTACAATCTTCCTATAGTACTGCAAAACTCCATTATTCTAAATTTTAACATTTCTAATTCAGCAGACCTTTCCCAATATCTCTCACTTTATTCAAGATGAACGTTCACCCTTCTTTAATTCCTTTGGCAATTTGTAATGTAAGTGCATTTCCAAGCCAGTGTAGTCCAGTAAATTCTCCCATGTTGATATTATGGTTCATGTCTATGGTAGCAAAGAATTGTCCTATATATCATATGTTAGCACGTGATGCCAGATTAACCAACATGGGAGCTGTCCTCTAAGAGGTCAGAGGTCGTTTTTCCTCACTAAGGTGAGTCTGTGATCCCCAATACCCTGAACTCTAATCTCAGGCAAGGGGTCTACTCCTCGCAACGCCCCCCTTCAGGGAACATAGAACTGCACATTGGTCCACTCCAATCCAGCTCCATCATCTCCCCTGTTTCTTCCGAGCAGCCCTGTTAAGGTCAAGGTTCATTCAGGGGTTCAGACGCTGACGCTGACGTGGCGGGTTGTGGGGCAGCGGCGTTTGATGCGGGAGCGGCGCGGCCGGGAGTCCGACTGACAGCGGCAGAGTGGGCCCAGCAGCAGCCAGAGGTAGAGGATCACGCAGGCCCAGCAGGACGACATCTTCACCCAGAAGGTAGAAAAGCTGCCGTGCGTGAAGGTAGTCTCCAGCACAGCCGTCTCATAGCTGGGGAACAGAAGAGCGGTGCTCCCATGAGTGCACAGTGACATAAAAACAATATAAATGTACATGTTTTTAATTTCATCTACGCCTTAAAGCAAATGAAGCGACTGTGTGATGCCTTGGAACACATGGTGTGCCGCCTTTACACAGGTGTTCAGCAGTGTGAGTGACTGACCTAAACCAGTTGGTGAGGGTCATCATAACGTAGAGGGACGCCAAGAAGAAGACGAAGTGGAAGAAGAAGTAGCTGTAGGCCACCTTCTGGCTCTCGTTGTGAATCACCTTCTGGCAGCCTTTATTCTCATCATCAATCACAAACTCCTCCACTGAGAGGAGGGAAGCGTATACATTGTCTTGTCACAGGAGGACTTCTCTCGGGGAATTACAACTCAAAAAAAACGATGTCTACTGTTTGATGTAGTACACCTAAGCAGAACGTGGTGATAACGTCGATGACGTTTACTATACCTCCATGACCTGAAACGTAACATTCTGAGGTTTCTTATTACTCTGTGGTGCTTACCCTCCTCTTCTTCAGGACAGCAGAAACAGCAGGTGGCTTTCTGGAACTCGTATCGGTAAACTTTGATCATCCAGAATGGGCCAAACACTTCTGCCAGGTAAGAAGCCTCATTACTGCAGGGGAAGGGGAGCATATTTAGTACTTTATATTTTAGCAACTAAGACCACATGCATATATCAGGCCAAGAAAGGTTGTACTGACCATGCGAAGAGCACACAGCAGTACATGATGGCGGCGCCGATAATGGCTACAGCATTGCCTTCCTTCTGAATACCACCGTTCTGGCCGACACTGGGGTAGCACACGGTCATGTTTACGCCCTGGTACACCACTGCGACACCAAACACACCAGCGGGAGAAGGTTAGCAAAATGTCGGTTCTTGTCAAAACAAACGGATCATCCTGCTAGAAAACAATCACAGCAAGTTTCCACACTATATTTCTGCAAGCAATATAGACTTCATTAGACCAATGAAAATCACAAGCAGGTGTATGAGGGTGGTGAGCATTCCCCTGCTGTAAATACATTGACCTAAACTGTGCTTTCCCTGCAACTACTGTTTTTAACACACCTGACCTTTTTTTCTTAGGAAAAAAAACACACACAGATGTGTGAACAGACAGCCAGTGAGTTAACTCCCAGAGACAACACCCCCACAGACCACTCCCCATTTTCCAGAGGGTTGTTAGAGCCTTGGCTGTAGATTCCAGGGAGGATTCCTGTGTGTTGTGGGAAACCAGGACCCTGAGGTCACTGAAAACACTAGCTAATTATAGGCCTAAGACCTTACAGTACGAACACACACAAACACACAGGCCCCAGGGCATAGGAGACATACGCTGCACCTTGTGTTATGTGTTGTCAGCCCAACTCTAGACTAATTCCTCCACTTGGAAACAGACGGATTACTCTGGATTCCTGGCAAGCCATTGAATGCTTGTATATGTGTGTGTTCGACTGTGTGTGTACGGGTGTGTTTAATGATGAGGTCACACGACAGGCAAAGCCTTACAGGGACAGGCCGGTGCCATCTGAGCAGAGTGCCTCCCAGCGGAGTGAGGGGAGTGGAGAACTCCTCTGTTACTGGGATACTGTCGCTATCTAGACCCTCAATTAGAGTGCACACAAATAGAATTGCAGGAGCAGATAATAATACTTTCAGAGCTAAGAATTTACTGTGTGTGTTGAAAAGATGCTTTTATGGAAGGCTGAGAGGGCACATTTTTCCAGACAAGTTGCAGCAATGCTCTGTAGTGCCCCCGGACAGCACGCGCACACACACACACGTACACACAGAAACATCAACTGTACATCAACACAGAAAAGGGTGAATGGACAACACTGTTGATGTCTGAGTGGAGGGCTCTGAAATGGGTAGGCTTCTTGTTGCTCGATTTGTGCCAACACTAGCCGTTTATCATTGGCTATGTTATGACACTCGACTCAACATACTGTCAAGATGAAATGATACAGGCAGCCCAAAGTACTTGTTTTGTTTAAAAGACCAAAGAAAAAAGTCAGTTGAGGTGCGGGGTTCACTAGGTGAAGCTTGGGGGTAGCTCTGGAGACAAGTCCATGGTTTTTCAGTGGCTCATTGACACAGCTTGAACTAGCTTTATAGAGAAGCGTGAGAGAACGGGGAAAAGCGAGTGGAAATAGCTGGATGCCTTTAGGGAGTCATAAATCCCCTTAGAGAGGGAAGAGTCTAGGTGGGCTCTGGGGCACAGTTGGACAAAAGTGAAAGGGGGCTAGGGCAAGCCAACAGGTGAAAGTTGTGTGGTAGCTCACCATAAACAAACTACCGGAACTTGCTTTAGGATGTACTCTCCCCTTTTTGATTCGGACATAAAAGGGGCTCGGTGCTGCCATTTCTTATCCCATAAGACTGGATGTGAATACAGTCAGTGGGCCAAGTTCTTTTAGCCCAATCAGACAGACAAGCAAAGCCCTTTTGACAGCAGAGCTAAGCCATCGCACGCAGGTAGGACTCCCTTTTCACCAAGACAAGGTGTGTAAGCACATGTAATGATACTGCCAAGCAGCATTACCGTGTTATTATGTTGTCATTGGATCCATCAGGAATGTGAAATATCCTGCTCTCTCCCTGCCCTGATCACAGCCCACTGTCTCCAAAGACTACGTGTACAAGCACATCTCAGATTATCTGAGTGTGTGTGTGTGTGTGTGTGTGTGTGTGTGTGTGTGTGTGTGTGTGTGTGTGTGTGTGTGTTCTAGATGTGGAGTGTGGATAGCCAAGGGGCCCCTCGGAGGACCGGGAAATGTGTATGAGTCATGTAAAGGGTCTTTTGTCTCAATACTGTAGGTGTGTTTGAGTGTTAGGTCAACATGATTAAGTAGCTCATGGAGAGTCGAACGTACGGAAGTTACCTTTTTCTGGGGGGCGACTAGACAGGGCTGAGAAGGTGAGGTACATCACGTAACAGCTGATGATGGAGGCCTGCAGGAGCCCTGAGCGAGGCTGCTCTGTAGACAGAGGAGAGCGTGAAACAACAAAAGGGCAGAAATACACACTGACATGTACAGACAGGAGCACCGCTCTGGGAGGTGCACGGGAGAAACTAAAAAGAGTTCCCGTCTAATCATTATCTGTGGCCTACGCCGTCATAACGCAACACAAACGGATGGTTGCCTGGGTTGACATTGAGCAAGCGTTACTCCACTGCTGAGCAACACAGTGTATATGTGCTGCAGTTGGTGTTTTGGGGACTCACTCTGCTGCACGCACGGTGTGACTGCGATGAAGGACATAATGCCACACAGGCCCAGGTTGGTCCAAAGCAGGGCCTTGTTCAGCTGGCAGGCGATGGGATGCGTGTAATACTTATACATGAAGGTGAAGGCCATGGTGGCGATGGTGTAGAAGAAAAGGGTGGCACACAACACTGCCAGGTACCAACGCTTGTTCTCCGCTGCTCCCGTTAACCTAGGAAAACACAAAGACAAGCACGTTCTTCTACTGCACACCGGCACCGGCCAGCTTAACGCCAATAGTCAACGATATGGCACCAGAGATATTCAAATTGGCTCTTCTCTTCTCGAGTCGCAACTCAAAAACTCACTATTTCCATTCAATAAATAAAACAGCTACTGAAATTTTTTTTTTAATATATTTTTAAACTCTCATACAAAACAAAGTGAACTAAACTCTCCTAGCCTGGTTGCTTGTCGATTTCTGGAATTGCAAACAAGAATAATATAGGCTGGCATAGCACACAGGTATAGCTAAATACCACAACCAGCAGCATTTGTTTGACTTGAAAAGGCTCCAGGCCAAGTAAAGCCACTTAGTTGTGTAGTTTACACTTCCATGTCATGCCAAAGTTCGGTGGTAGCTGATTTCCACAAGCATACTGAGAACAGCAGCTGGAGGTACGGACACACACACACACACACACACACACACACACACACACACACACACACAAACATCTGGGTACAAGCTGGCTGTCAGGGAATAAGCAGGAGTTATGGAGAAAAAGACTAGGACACAAAAGAATTAATTACAGGAGAGAAAGCACTATAATGTAACAGGAGTGTAGAGGAAGAGAGGTAACTTGTTGTCAGGTTTAAAAACATAGTTTCATGGGTCTCTCTGGGACAGATGTTAAGCTGTACATGATCCACAGAGGCCTGAATGTGATTTATGCTGTTGTGGTGTCCAGGAGATGAACCAAGAACACGGACAGAGCAGAGAGAAATGCAGACCCACTTCTCCAGATGTGGGACAGCACAGTCTGGGTATGGGGAGATGGTCGGGGTAATTTGTTGACTTGCAGTTTTGTGTGGTAAGCAAACAGTAAGTGTATGCCGTCGCTTTCATACAGTATTCCTATAACTAATACCCCTTTAAACCCCCAGAATGAACAGTTGTAGATTTGCCTAAAGATGTTCCCCTCCACGTCCCTTCCTCCCTCGCTCCACTCACCAGTTTTTATTCCAGGTGTGGGCAAACGCTGTGATGAGAGTAAGTTGGATGAGGATAAAGGCAAATCCTCCCACCACGCCAACGTAATGCCAGGCTAAGAAAAGAAGAGAAGAGAGACGTTACAAAATGTGTTCTGCTATGATCTTAACTTCTCTGTGTGTCTTAGGTCACAGTCATCTTAAAGGCAGAAACATATCCATAAATCATCATAGTTCTCAAAGGCCTTGTAATATATATGACACTAAGATGTACTACCCCGAAACAACTATAATCCAACAGCAAAGAGATTTAGGATGTCTTGAATCATTGCGGAGTAACAACCTCTTCACCATTTTGGTCAAATCATAGTCTTCACTGCCCCCTGCATGCCACGGGAGGTACGTCAGTACATTCCTTAAATTATCAAGCAATAGCCATAAACACTATTGTAATCTACTGATTAAAATACTATTTGAAAGACGTTTGATGTTCCAAAGGCTGCTCACCATGCAGGAAGGACTCTGTGGGGATGAAGAAGGCAGCAGTGCACATCCCTAGGAGGGTGATGAACTTCAGGAACCAGAACCTTCAGGGGGACACAAGAAGCACCGATGACACACGCAGGCAGCCTGACCACTCAAACAACAATCGGATGACATAGCACAAATGCAGTGTCTTTGAATCCATGTATTCCTTTCTAAACCTCCGACTGTACGTCAATGAAATGCTCTGAAATATTGTCTGATTGGAGCCCTCTTTAGGAAACGAGCAGAGAGGGTGTGGATGGGGAAGGGGACTGCACTTTACGAGCTGTCTCAAGGTGTGAGTTGCTTTAACCTGGGCTCAGGACCTCATGACCTTGCCTATATAAGACTCTTATGGAAAGAGTTATGCCAATGACAACCAGCCACCGTCTCTCAAATCCTAATCTCCACTACGTCACTGCTCTAAATCGGCACTCTGGCTATACGGAGTGTAACAACAAGAGTGTAAAATATAAATCTAGGGCAGCAGGCCAGCAAAGAGGGAGTACGTTTACCTAAAATAGAGCTTTACCAAATGTTGTTATAAAAAATCCTGCCTGGTTTGATTTACATTTTGACAGATATAATCTTTAACAAACTTTACATTAAAATAGCAGCCTAACAGTTAAAGAGTTAACACAGAGGTTTGTGAGCTCAGATCATGGTAAAACATGCCACCCTAAGCAGCAGCTATGTTAGTTAGAAGAGAGAGAGAGAGAGAGAGAGAGAGAGAGAGAGAGAGAGAGAGAGAGAGAGAGAGAGAACAGACCAGAGTGCCTGAGACTTATAGTTTGGTACAAACAACATCTGGTTTACATCTTGCCCTGCCACTCAGGGTAGAACGTTCTCTTGACCCTGTCTCTCCAGAAAGGCAGAGCACTTAAAATATCAGTAATGGATATGCACAACAGGACTGGATGTGTCACTGGTCCCACTCAACTCAGATGTCACAGAAAATTTCATGATTCCACTGTGTGTGTGTGTGTGTGTAGTTATTTGATTTAAAAAATAATGTAAATTTCCTTAATTGGTGTAATTCCCCCTCTTACCACTCCGAGGTGAAACTGTGACTGACTGTAAAGTAAAAACTGTGTTCTTGAAAAGGATTCGGGGTCAAAATAGAAAGTTCTCGTTTAAATTTTGTTCTTGGAATACACAAAAGGATCATTGACACATCAGGGCCCATAATGTAGACAAGCATACATTTTTGTGTGCTTCCTTGGTGTCTAGGAAGCACACTAAAAAGTATTTGAACAGAAAAGAAATAATGATATTTTTTTATTATTATTCTAAGGTGCCTTTTCTTCTCTCCAACAGTTACTCACATGTTGTTTTCAGTGTTGAACACGAGTTTTTGCTCATTGCTCATTAACAGTCATCAGCTTAGCTATGTTATTGGCTAGGGATAGTAACATTCTGCTGTTGTCACGGCTGCGGCCAGAGTAGCTAAGACTGTGATTGGCCAGTTAGATTGACTTTGATTTTCAGAGGCACAAATCGCTGCAATTCAGAACAGCTTGTAAAACAGAGAAGATCTGTTGTCAGAGTTGAAATATAGAATATACAGAAGGCAGAGATGTAACCTTTTTTTCATGTTGTTGGTACAATCCCTCTGAATGTTAAAAACAATGCTAGACAAAGAAATATTCCAAATCTTTCATTAGGGTCCATTTAAAACACTTCTGTAGGACAATCTATGTTCATATTCTAGATTCTATAATAAATGTCTTCCTGGTGATTTGAGGTGCAGAGATCCATATACGCGATTTCATAGTTTAATTTATTGATGATTTTTATTTTTTTTTTATATAAGTTGGCAATTCATCCAGTGCAAGTATAAATATACAAATCAAACAGTTTCCATATACAAAATCGATTTCAACCAATCATTTAGTAAGTCAAACGCCTTTTTCTCTCCACAAGGTTTTATGGACCATGTCATGTCATGTAAATACTTAATTGCTCAGCATTGTGAATAATGAAAGCATAGAATGTTTTCTCTTCCTCTAAAGGTAACAATTACTTACAGAATTATCAGCAATACAATTTACAAATTTCATAAACTATAAATCAAACATAGCCATGACATAAAATGTAAATGAAAAAAGTGAGTTAAGGGGCCATGAGGCGTATGACCATCACAGTATTTTCATTTATTATTTACTTATTTAACCTTTGGAAAGAAGTTAGATCTCGGTTCTTAATAAGTCGTGTTTTAAAACTTGAGGTACAACACCAAATTTTTCAGCAATCAGAATGTATTTGAGGCTCTTCTCAATGTGTTTTTTTTTGGTGTCTAGTAAGGGGCCCCAATTGGACGAAGCTTCAGCTAACTTTAGGCAGATAACTAAGTCTGTGCGCTGAGTGACTTTAGTGTCATAGAGCCAGTAAACACACTAATCACTGACACACCGGTTTACAATCAAATATCATATCAATGAGGGAGGGAGGTATGGATATGACCTGATGTCAAAGTTGGTTCTGTGTTGTTGAATGAGTTGATAGGAAATGCTCCACCTCTAACCCAACGGCCACCTTACATCTGCTAATGTGTTCCAAAAGGGGATTGTAGAATGTGCTCCCTGCTTTGGAATGGTGTCCCGGATATGTACAGCAGGGAGCTTCAGTATGTAACAGACCCAACATGCCAAAACGTATGTGTATTAACATTCAATAAATGATTTAAGACGGATGAGTTTGTCTGACTGAATTTAAATAATTCCCAGTCAGAACAGTGAAATGGCTTTTCTCCTGTGTGTGTTCTTATGTGTGATTTAAGTTGTGATGATGAATTGAAGTTCTTCCCACATTCAGAGCACTGATATGGCTTTTCTCCTGTGTGTGTTCTTATGTGTGTTTTAAGGTCCCATAATGTAGTGAAGTTCTTCCCACAGTCAGAGCAGTGATATGGCTTTTCTCCTAGGTGTGTTCTTCTGTGATATGTTAGACCAGCCAATTGAGTAAAATTCTTCCCACAGTCAAAGCAGTGATATGGCTTTTCTCCTGTGTGTGTTCTTATGTGTTGTTTTAGGTCTGACAATTTAGTGAAGTTCTTCCCACAGTCAGAACAGCTGAAGCATTTTTTCACACGGTGTATTGACTGGTGCCTTTTGAAACCATAGCCACTTGTGAAATGCTTTCCCTTTTCAAAGCAGTAGTGTAGATGACCCTTTGCTTGATCTGTCATTTCAGTAGTCGTAACACTCCATTTCCCATCAGCCCTCAGCACTTTCCTGCAGTCCTTTAACAAAATAACTGCCGTCTTCAAAGGTAGAGGAGCAGAGTGCACTGTGCTGTTGGGATTTGAAATAAACAGCTGGATTGGTCGGGATTCAACCTTTTGAAGAGATGTCAGGGGGTTCTTTTGTCCTGGGTCCTAGAAGTCAAAGAATGTAATAAAATTACTCAAAAGTTTAGAAATAAAAAAATCAAGCACAACTCAAATATAATACTTAATTCATATTGAATGGCCATTTTATCAAACATGTATAAGCAAATAATTTCTATATCTAACCAGAGCTGTAGTCAAGACCACCTTAGACAAGATCAAGACAAGACCAAGACCAGCACGCTGAAAAAATTGTTATTTACAATTGCCATGAAGAATAATGTAGCTATATAATTTGTATACTTATGTATTCTATGTTGGTCAGCATTTTGGCATGTGTATTCATTTTTTCATCTTTAATATAGCATCATTATCATTTCTGACATGTTCACAGAAGTACTGTGTTCTGGTTGGGATTTTTTGTTTTAAATTTTTTGGTGGATTACTCCACTATATTAATGTTGCACACCCTTATTTTGTTGCATGCTAAGTTACTCAACATCTCCCCAAATGACTAATATTACACAAGCCACACCACTAACGCTCTACCAAACAAGCCTGCACCAATTAGGGTAATTTGAAAAAGTTATGTACAGAAAGTGTGTCATGCACGTTAACATTCATTGAAGTCCTACAAGTGGCCAGTAATTGGCTATGATATTGAAAACCTATCTACTAACTTGTGTTAACAAGCCCACAAGGATCAGTAGGATTGTTAGCTAAGGTTATTTATAATGCTTCACACTGAAGTTAGCTGGTTTGTCATCATAGCTAACATTGGCTACTTGTAGGAGACGAACTTCGAGGAACGTTAACGTTAGGCTAGACAACCATAACAGCTCCAATGTAACCAACGACAGCACATTCACGCAGCGGTGTAGAAAATCGCGCAGTGTAACGTTTTGAACCTGTTTGAATCAACAAAATATAACGTTATTGTTGGTCTAGATCTTTCAGTCCATTCAAAGAGTAGAACTTAGTTTCAGAACATAAGTGTTCATATTTATACAGCTCTTGCTAATTCACAGATAGCGTAGGTTTTGTTTTTATTCGAAAAAATCCTTAACTTTAAGCAGTTCAATACAAAAATGTATGTTTTATTAAATATCAAAAGATTGATGAATTAGTGTAAGCACATATCCTAAAGCCACTGATATTCAAACTTACCGCTTTAACATCAGTTGTAATTTTAAAACTCACCACTGCGCGGTGGTAGACGCTGAACTTACTTAGAATCTGCCTTTTTTAGATCAAAACGGCCAGTCAAAAATGGTGCCCCCCTAACTTTTAAGCCAAATTTCTGGTCCCTTCCCATAATATTAAACGGTCAAACTTCGACTCATTTTCAAGACAATCCCTCTCGAGATCTGACCTTGAGCGACGGCTCCAATCGGTCAAATATAAATGACCTAAAATGTGTTTCAAATACTTTAATTGTGTTGCTACTACCCCAAAATGCATCCGTCGCTTGACAGCTTTTCACAGGACAGAGAAGGAGGTCTCTTTGAGGAGTGAGCCAAATATCAGATCAATCACTTCATGGAAATTAGAGATCCGCCCCCTCAAAGCATGTG
>JAPMUY010008920.1:0-76287 GCA_026901105.3 Galaxias olidus
TTATTGAATATGAAGATTAATGTTAATTAATATTGAGTTCTACAATATTTGTGACATTGTTTGTGTAATGGCAACTGTCTAGCCTGCAGAAGTGGAGTTAATAACACCTATGTGTCTGGCTGAACTGACTGGATGTTCTTCTCTTAACTTGAGCCTGAGAATTAACCTAATAATAAATAAATAATGGCTTTATAACAATATAACAGATATAGAAATTTAAATTATTGGAGAAACTCACAAAATCTGATATTCTAAATAATTTGCACCTGATGTTTCCTATTCATAAATCGTAGCCTGCATGTGGAAGTTGTGGCTACTCAAAAAGTTAATGTGTTGGGATAGAGCTGATTAGATTCGCCCCCAGTAACTGAATTTAATTCCAAGAAGTAATCCGTGTCATGTTCATTTTCCCACCTTTTTAACAAAACAAATTTCATGAAAATCAGTTCAGAATAAAGCGAGTTACAATCGATTTTGTCTGCTTTGTTGCCTTCAAAAACACTGTATTTGTCTACCCGCGGCTTATGACCGCTCCAAGATGGCGGACCTGCAGACGCATAGCGGCGACATACAACAGTGGCCTTCGAGGGATCTATGTACGTAGGCCATGGGATTGACCGCCTTACTGCAGCAGAAGTGGACTGCGCTACAGACCCCGTTTGTTGACAGGGGTTTTTAAAACGTATCGTTGGCGAGTGGCTCACCTACCCAGTTGTAAACATTTAGCAAGTGATTGTAAAGGAGCTTGCATGTAAGCTTCTTGTGCGTTTTTTCTATTATGAACTATTAGTAGCCTATTAGTATTAAAAAACACACAAATCCATGACTTAGCCTATCATTAGTTTTGTGATTAAGAATCATTCGACCTTATAGGCCTATATTACTTTTTGTGTATTTATTGACACTTTCACTTTATAAAGGTTTATCAAGCCTTTAAATTAATAAAGTAAACCTATGCATATTTTGGCTAATCATCAATCTCCAAATATTCCATTCATATAAATATTGTGAACTATATGTCACATGTAGTCATCTTTAAATTGTATGGGTAATTAGAAGACAGATATAAGTTACAAGTTTGGCTGGAGTATGTCAATTAGTCTGTGAGTAACAGAGAAATGCAAAAAGTGCAACCATCCCCAGTCTCCCCTACGTCCTCGTGCTAGCTCAACCTTCATTTTAAAGCTTCTGGCGATCATATCACAAGTGGAAAGTGCTGCAGACATAAAATCAGAAGTAGTATATTGTCTTAGGCTAAGTGAAATACATTTGTAATAACCTTAATGGTTAAAAACAAAGGACCTCCATTGTATTGTCTGTATTTGCAGCGCATTTCTGTAATTTGTTGTGTTTTCTGTATTTGCAGTGCGTTTCTGTAATGTGTTGTGTTTTCTGTACTTGCAGCACAACTGTTGCGTTTTTGTATTTGCAGCGTGTTTCTGTAGTGTGTTATGATGTTGGGATTTGCAGCGCCAATGCTGCGCATGTGTTGTCAAATGTATGTATATGTTTTCTTAATTGGCTTGCGTTTTGTCTTTTCGCTTGTGTTTCTGAAGTTGCAGTGCGTTGGCCTCTCAGGGCCACCGTATTAACAGCGCTGATGCAGTGCAATTTAAACAGCATAGTGAGGACATGCACGCATCCTACATGTCGATTGCGAATCTTTGAAAGTGCTGGCAGCTGCTGAAGTTTGTATTGAATTTTTTTTTACAATTGCTTCCAAGCGTTTAGATAGGCCTAATTAGCATACTTTTTCAAAACTCTTAACACAGCAATTACACTCTAACAAAATTAGTCAAATAGTACATTTCCTGCTCAAAACGATATTTTGTTCATTACAGTAAGATTGTAGGCCTACAATATTGATTTATTTTTATGTTGCACTGTTTAATGAAACAATAGTTCATGAAAGGTACTTAGTTGCATAGTAAATAATAATCAATCAAACCTGGAGATGTATGACGTAAAAATGTAAGGGGTTAATCTAAGTGTTTTTTCTATTTAGAATTTGTGTCATTATATTTTTATAATGCCAACCTAAAATGAATCAGTACTATTTTAACACGTATTCAATTTTCAGTTCAAACATATTTTGACTCTTTGCCATATCCTTTAAGTGAATTGGAATTTTTTAAATGTCTTTCCAATAGCAGGAAATGTAGGCCTGTATTTGATATTTTGATCAAAAAAGTACATTTCAAATGAATTATATAGTTGACAATTTAAAAAATATTATGCAATATGCACCGCAATATTGGCCCGGACTATCCCTACTAATATTATTGTAAAATTCCAGGGTTTGAATGTGCAAATACCAAAACTTACACTCAATAGGCCTATCTGAACATGCGATAAGCCAGTGTGATATTTTATAACTTAAACAATATTTTACCAGACATAAGTCGAACTGATTTAAGTACAATGGAGAGCGTGTGAACTGATGAGGCTCCGGCTGAGGGTGGCGCGCGAAGCTAAAGGATTGTTTCTGGAACCTACAGAGGTCATCATGGGTCAGAGCGCAACTCATGACAACACAGTGTCTCAATGTTGTCACTTTCCCAGCCAACTGCAGGCAAAGTAGGCCTTAACGATAGCATAAGTTAATATAGTTTTTTTTTATGATAGATGTTCTTCCTTAAAAACATATCAATGAATATGCTTTAATTATCTTCAGAATAAAATGAACACATTCTTCACTTATATTGCCAAATCTTGTTACCAAAATTGCTCAGTTGTTTTTCCTTGTCATTGTTAGTAACTACAAAACCATATCTGCCAAATGTTGAGGATCATTTTAGTTAAATACTTAATGAAACTGCACAAAAATACAGTGTAAACCGTGTAGATATTCAACGTGTGTGGTTATAAAAGCAAACTAATAGACTAATGTAATTTTACAGTGTTATTATCAATAAAATAAATGAAGGTTGTTGATAGTGCAACTATATATTTTATTTGATTTATCTTAATACTTATGATAAAGATTTACAACTAAGCAATTTCAAAGCTTGTATTAATTGTATTGCTTCTTAATTGGAATATAAACAGACAGCCAAATTAGTTTTTTTCCACTATTTGGCGTTCTGAAGGCTGTAATCTTTTGCTTTGTTACGATTTGAATTAAATTACAACATATTTGTATCGATTATGTAAGCATAGTAATACACCACTAAAATGGCTACCTAGCTATTTTATAACACTGTAGTCTTTTCAAATATTCTTGCAAAAGGTGAAAAAATCCCATTGAGGAACATTGAAAGTATGGTAATAACTGATTAAGATTAGCGCAGACCTCTATCAAAATAGACATAGGTAATGCGTCACTTGTGGTCCTGACAACTCAATAGCTAAGGCAAAGCATACATAAGAGATTGGCCAGTGCAATATTTGTGTTTGCCTACTTAAATGAACTATTTAAAAACGAATGATTCCTTGTGAATCATTCCTAAAATTATAATTGGGATTCTTACAAGAACCACGATGACACTACAAAGTCCAATGTCTCATTGAACAAATAGTCAATGTGCGTATTAATTTCTATTTCCAAAGTTCCAAACATCCGTTAGCAAACACAAATCTAGTTTAAAGAAATCAAAATCAACAAAAGATTTGTTATTTGCTTTCAAAGGATAGGTGAATAAAAAGTGTTAAAATCCATAGTAATAAGTAATGAGATTTTCTGCCTTCAGTCCCTATTGCTTGCGCTTTTCTCCTGAACTTTCCAACTCTTTAGATGTCCTGTGAGCTTTTCTGCTTTTTTTCAAACCCGTATCCTTTCAGTTCTTTTTTATTATTCAGCATTGCATACAGGATCAATTATATCAAAACCCGGCGAAACGTTTCAAGCTTAGAACTTTAGCAATGGAAAAAAAGACGAGCAAACTGCTTTTGCGCATAAACCCGTTTGAGTCTGAGACCAAGCGTTCACAATAAACCTGTTGTTAACCTTGCTGTGAAAATATGTTTGAAGAAAATAGCCAATTGTTGTACGAAATGTATTCAAGTATAAAATAATACCCTTTGTTAGCAGAAACTTGAGCAATGTGAGGGTACAAAAGTCCCCTGTGGCATTTACTAGCCCCCTTTGTGAAGTTTGCGCTTTGGCGTCTCCACTTGGCGCATTACCCAGACTCCTTTAAACGCGATTGTTTCTTTCTTTCTAATGACATTTACCGGATCAAAACGTGCTGTTAATTCGATCAGAAAGCTTCACCCTTCATAACAATGGCAGAATAATTTCTCTCAAAGTTTGTTAAGTTGACCGAAATTAGGCAAATGAATAGAGGTCTCCAGGCTACCCATCTTGCAGGTGACGGGGAATAATGCACGTTCCCACCAGCTGCATTCTTCTTTATTTCTCCCTTTCTTTCACAGCATTATTAAAATTTAGGCCAATGAAACTATTCATTCAACTGAATAGACATTTTCTTATAGGATAATAGGATACAAATTGAGCCTCTCCAAAGAGTCTCCAGTGGTGGGTAACCCTCGTGTGCCAAAGACTGCTGGAGACGCTGGCCTTGACGCAGACGACGCTCGTGTGCCAGGCCTAATCACACACCTGCAGAGGACTCAACGAAATAAAGAATGTAAACAAAAAGCTTGCCATCTCTCATAAAAGATGGACGTGTCACCAAGTCGTGTGAGAAACGCTGGGAACAAACGGGGGGACTCCGTCTCCAAAAGATCTCCCCTGAACTTGGCGGAACAGCCTATTAAAGGCTTACTTAATTACTCTAATGATACTGGACAGGCCTTTAAACTCAGACGGGGCATAGATGAAAGTTAGGATCGCTTGCTGGGATTTGTAAACAGGCGATCGTGTGAGAAACGCGAGTTGGAAGAAAGAGAGTTCTCTTTACGTCGGCATTGTTTTCATTGCGCGCAGTGCGCCCTGTCAGATCAGGCGAACCCAGCGCTCGGTTCACATTTCCCGCCTGGGTTATTACTATGCAAATAATATTCCAAAAGTAATCACGTGTCTTTTGAACAGCCACGTGGATTAACAAAGCAGGTCTGCCCCCCTGCTAGCCCATGGCTTCAGATTTTTTACTATTTCTTTAACTGATCCTAAATGCACACATTTACCAAAAGCTTGCCTCTAATCCCATGGAATAATTTACACCATGAATGCCGGAGTCCCAGGGATGACTGCTTTATAAGTGAAAGCTGTCCCTTAGCGCTCAGTCTGTATCATCCTAAAACAGTAGTAGACATCGTGGTATCTGTCCATTTTCTATCAATTTTAAGTAAATATTTGTCAATGGCATCAAAGATGAAGGATCGAAAGGTAAGCACTCTCTTTACGCACACTGTTCTAAAGACTAATTTAATTTTGGAACAAGAACCATTTGAGGGATTTTTTGTTAGACGCTTAGGCCTATTGAAATAGTCTACAAATAAGTTGGAACAGGTATCTTGCAGAGGCAAAAAAGATAGAGACAGATATCAGTGGGACTGTGAAGTGTGTTAACCATTCGGATACCCTTTCCATAACTGCTGACGTGAAAGGCGTATTCAAACTTTATTAGTGCGGTAAATGACCCCGTTCGCTATGTGCTGCGATGCACAGACTTACACATACACATTGCAGAATAGTTTGTGCAGTAATGCGCGAAAATAAAAGGGACCTACCCGTGCGCAGCTGCAGCCAAGTTTCCAAGGCGCTCGTGCGCTCCTGGTGCGCACAAAGCTCAGCAGTACTGCAGTTCATAACCTCATCTCAGCAGCATTGCGGTTCATCATGACTTCCAACGTGACTTCTCTGCCACGTTTTTTTTCGAGTGTTATGCGGCTTTTAATGCCTCTATATAACACAAAATTAAACAACATTAATACAATAAGAAAAACGCATTTTATTCCCTCAAAGTTTGAATAATCGTTTGTGCTCCTTTTCTTCCACACAGAGAATTCCAATCTCTCACAAAGTAATCGAAAAAAGAAGAAGAGATCGTATCAATCGTTGCCTGAACGAACTGGGGAAAACGGTGCCCATGGCACTTGCAAAACAGGTATTCTATATTTTTGAAGCCTGATTGTATAGTTTATACATAGTTACGAATGAGCATTAGAAAATCTCAAACATAATGCTTTTCTCTTTCCTGAGAACAGTAATGATTTCTTCTTTTTTCAGTTCCTTATGTTTTTTTATTTTTTTTGTAACAGAACTCGGGAAAGCTTGAGAAGGCTGAAATTCTGGAGATGACAGTTCAGTACCTAAGAGCGCTCCACTCGGCAGAATTCCCCCGTGGCAGAGAAAAAGGTATTTGCTAAGCGAAGAGATTCGCTCACTTTACAAATCTCACCATATAAGGTCACGCCAAGAGAGAAATCTTTTTTTTTTAAATATAAGATGAAATAATATGGTTATACTAATAGCTTATGCGATTTACTTTTGTGGGCTTCATATTGATAAAAGCTTAACTGAACTCTTACACTTTACATTAGCGAAAAACTATAGCCCAAATTTTGCCTACTTGCTAGAAGAAAACATGCAAGTGTGTTTTCATCTAGGAGCAGGATTTTAATTCATGAACACAGCCCCTAACATCTACAATACCACACATCTCATTGGCATACTCATTTTACATGTTTATATGTCTATATTTGTTTTCTAATTATTTCCGTTATTGCATTCTTTAGGCGAGTTGCTCACAGAATTTGCAAACTACTTCCATTATGGCTATCACGAGTGTATGAAGAATTTGGTGCACTATCTCACAACAGAGGAGCGAGCTGAAACCAAAGATATTAAGTACGCACGGATCCTAGCCTTCCTTCAATCAAAGTCCCGAGTTGTCACTGAGCCTGTCTTCGGATCTGTGAGCACACTTTCCGACCCAGCAGATTTTCTTGGCCATTTGCACTCATCCCCGGAGCACCAAACTATCAGTCCGAGCGAGTCATTTTATCAGCAGAGTCCGCCAGGGCATTTCTCATGGCACAGCTCAGCGCGCAGCCCAACCGTCACCTACCCAACAGTGCCCCTTCCAGCCCCAACGCAACAACACGGGGGTTACTTGTCACCAGTGCAAGGACTTGACCATCACTATTTCAATTTTATTGGTCACACGCACGCAAATGCATTCAGTTTGCACAGTGCACAGCATGCCATGTAAATAATTTTACTTTTTATGTTGTTTTATTTATATATATGTGTGATAGGTACAGAATGTTAATATTGAAATAAATAAATAATTCTTTAGAAAGGGTATTTTATGTCATAATTTTCCAGCATGCAACAAAGTTACTAAGATGATATTGAATCAAACAGGTTTTATAGTTTTTGCTTTTTCCTTAAATATACAGTATATGTTTAAACTGACTCTACAAAGTCCAATGTCTCATTGAACAAATTGTCAATATGCATATTACATTCCAAAGTTCCAAACATCCTTTAGCAAACACAAATCTATTTAAAGACATCAAAATCAACAAAACATTTGTTATTTGCTTTCAAATGCAAACTTTCCATCAAAATTTTAGAAGTTGAGATTTAATAGATGGTGGGTGCTATTTAAGGTTTTTCATCCAAGGAAAGACTGTGCCTTTGCTTATGAGGTTGGACCGGCTGCACTGTTTATTTTAAGGAAATTAATGTGTAGGATCTGGCCTAAATAATATGTTATACATCTTACCTACAACTAATCGTGTTGACAAAATATGGTTTATGGTTTCTTTCAGCAGCTTGTAGCACATCCTATTTGGTAGCTTCTAAATGTAACACTGAACTTACCCAGAGTCTTACTTTCAAATTAACGAAATTAGTTCTGACTATGTATATATGTTGAGATGAACTAGATAAAGATTCACAAAACGAACCAATGAACATTCTGTTTCAGACTCTCAAACAGCATGCAAATAACACAGATTTTTTGGATTGTCTTCTCCAGAAGGGCGAGCCATTGGAAAAGCACGGTTTAGGGGGCACACCTATATGTAAATATAATGGAAATACCAAACAGGGATCCCCTAGCCCAGCCTAGAAGGTGATGATTCCAAACACTGGGTTAATCTCTATTCTTCAAGAGCAGGGGAAGCAATGTGTTGCAGGGGGCACTCACATTACTGCCTCCCCTCCTCACTTAAAAAATCTCGCACTTAAACACCACATTCATTCATATCTATTCATTCCATTCAAAAAGTGTAACTGAGTATAAATTGACTCAAGGTACCCACCCTCACACTTCTGAAACTATTCTGCACTATAAAAGATATCAGAGCTACAGGATTTTCAAGGATTACAGAAGATATATACCAGTGACACAACAGTAACATTGACATATCATACCAAAAATAAATCAATACATGCCTTCACAAATGCTTGGTAAAGCTTTGCCATTTCCATATATATTTAGGCAAATACGGTTGACTATTCATCATTGAGGCCAGGATTAAAGAATGAGTTCCCAAAGGAAGAGAGCCACCATGATTAAAAGTTGGGCTGAATTTACATACAATTTGACCAGTTTTCAGTCAGCCATGGCACACATTGTGTAGTCAGTAAAGAATTACTTCTTTTCTGCCATTATATGATAAAGGATCAAATCTGTGGGGTCCAAGGGCTGACTAAAGAGACTAAACCAACTCCCTATTCTCCTGCCTAATTTCAACTACCTTTTTGCCATATTGAGAGAGGTCATTTGTGCTAGGGGCTCTACTTTGGCTTTTTCTTGCAGGGAAAATAAGTCATTTTAATCAAAAAAGAGCTGATTTTAGCAGACATGTGTCTGGTATATGTTTCTCTTTCCTCTCAGTAAATTGACTAATCTCCTCCCCAACCTCTGTCACTTCCCTCTTTCTTTAAGTAAGCTGTATAGTGTTGGTTTCCAAGAAAGCACCCAAAGGAAAAGTAAAAAGAAAGGGTGAAACTTCTGGTGGTTTTTGCCAGGGAACCTCCATTGTGGTCCATGTGAATGGAGGACAATCTCTGGGTTCTTGGGCTTCATCCTTGAGTGACTGCAAAGAAAAATAATCAGCCCCATGAAATCAAAGGTTCTCTGTGGAGAAGAAGGAACTGAAGCAGCCGCTTCTCCAAGGCATCTCTCAAAACCAAAACCTGTAGATCAAGATTCAAAAGGTGACTGAGATCTTTTGGGATTTTCCTCTCATACACAAACTTTAGTCACCACCCAAAAAAACACAGACATGCATGCACATGTGCACACACAGGTGCGAGCACACTCAAAGAAACACGCACTTAAACACACAAATGCACCCACACACTTTCCCTAATTGACTAGTGAGTCCCTTGGGTGTGAACTTAAAGCTGCGGCGCCAGGGGTCTTGCAGATGTCCTTGTATGGACGAGGGGATGGATGGATGTGTTGATGGCTGGATGGATGGATAAACCCACATTAATCGCCTCGCCAGTCACTAACCAAAAGACAAGAGAGAACAGAATTAAATGAAAGACAGTGCCCATGCAGATGGAAAGTGATAATACAATAAGAGGTAAGACTTTGAAGAAATACTTGGGTCGCCATACAACCGAATATTGGTTAAAATCCCCATTCTAAACACAAAGTTAAACAGAAGAAAAAAAAGACATGCTCAGCCAGATGAAAACGATTTATCCATAGCACATCACATGAATAATAATAAATTGAGCAAGAAAAAAGGAATCCCAAACCCGTTTATTGTCATGTAAACTGAGTCTGAATGGTCCAGCTTTAGATTGAGAATGTTGATCTTTCGTATTAATATCACACACTGAACTTTTACAATTGACTCTTTTAGAACTCCGCCTTTGGAGAAATGTTGAGGCAAAATATAATCAAAATTCATAGATTTAGTTTTGACTGCCATAAAATAAAGTTATTTTGCCCAACTAAAATAATGGTTCCACTACAACATTCCAACAAAATTCATTGCATATAAATGTGTTGATTTCTGACCTAATATAAAACTATATTTTATAAGGACTAAAGAGGACCAATAGCAACATTTGTTTAATAATAAAATAAGAAATGACTCAAATACTTAACAAATTCTGTTATTGTGTAGTTAAATCCAGCTATTCATCCATTTGTTGAGCTATTAAAAGTACATTTTGGATGAAAGTAAATCTTTTTTTATAGTGGGACTTACACCTGTTGTTAAACGCAATGACAGATAAACTAATATAAATGTAACTTAACTCAAAGAAACAATTGTTAAAAGAGGGAGATGGTGTCAAGGTCGTACTAATGAAACACTGCCCTTTCTTCCAAGGCACACGGAAGGAGGATCAAGAACTAGGAACGATGTTCATTATTGGTTTGACCTGTCCTGTTTTGGTGATATTTGAGGCCTGTAATTTGTTAATAGTTTTCACATCATTGATTTCTCTAAGATAAAGGAATAGTTCACCATTTTTGAGGTCTTATTTCCATGTCTCCAAGAGATGTCCCGACTCGTACATGTAGTTTTTGTGTCAATTTGGGCTATTTTTGAGCAATTATGTTTTCCTGTTGAGCTTGAATGCTAACAAGGAAATAAGGTTAAACATCCAAAATAATGAGCTACTGTTATTCTGACTAAAGTATACATTCTTACATTTGTTCAGTTTCTCATGATCTTTTGATTTACCTTTGATTTAGTAGCTTTTTACGTCTTTTGCATTTGGCTACATTTTGCTCCCAATCATCACAGATGGGTACAAATATCAGAAATACTTCATAAGGCAGGAGGAGTCATTTTAAGTTTAGCTTTACATGCCATCTAAAGTCACTCAACACCTACAGCAGGAGCGTAATCTGATCAGCAAGTTTGTTTAAATATCAACAAAGTTGATATGTTGATATTTAAACAAACTTGCTGATCAGATTGACCCTGTAAAGTCAGTGCTCTATTGAACTACCACAAATCCAAATAGAATTTCATTTTTGGAACTCAACCCTTAACTTATGACATCCCTTAGGTCAACAAACACTTTTTGTTTTAGTTGACTGAATTGAAATTGTAGCAAATGAGGAGATAAACTCCAAGTCATATGTGTACAAAATAAAAATGAATAAAAACATTGCTTGTTACAGGAATGTAATAAGGGATGTATCCTCATTGTACACCTTACGCAATCAGATCATTCAAACAAAAGTGATCCTGTACCCATGCCTGAAGCAAAGGTCTGATTTCGTTTCTTAAAGGTCGATACAAAGTCAAAATTGTGTTTTAGCATATGTAGGTCTAGAGTCTGGTGTTCATTTTGAAAGTATAAAATAGGATTTAATGCATAACTCTATGAAGGTGTACTGTATGCTGAAGTGCTAGAATGCCCCACACCAAGTCATATTCACAAATACTTAAAGTGCATTCATTTGCATTATTTTTGTATCTACATACTGTGGTTCATTGCTAGTAGATGTACACCAATGAAAATCCTATATTGGCCCCCTATCACTGTCTTCCAATTTACAAAATGTAGCTCTGTACCATCCCTGCTGAGTGAAGAAATTGTCAAATCAATTTGCCTAAATTACTAGCCACGGCTGATCATTTTAACGTTATGGCAGTGTTTAAAGGTGCCATCAGTCCCTTATTTAATAAATGATAAAACGTTCAAGTTGAAGTGGCTACAACTGTCCAACTGGTATAAATCTTAGAAGACATACATTTCTTGCCGTGCACATTTATTGGACTATTTTCTGTTCAGTAAAGGCATCATACAATGTGAATGGAACGGACAATGGTTAACCTTCTTGATGCCATCCTATCAGAGTTTTTAAAAGGTCAGAAAAGTTATTAGTGCTTCCTCACTCTGCATGTAATGTATCTATTGGCACCGATACATGCAGCACGGAATGGATGCCCATGGTCAGAGCTGGTGAGCAAACTAACTTAAGGTTGGCCTGAACTTTGTAAACTAAACTATCCCTCTCTGTAAACACCTGTGGACCGATAAAAATAGCTTATATTGTAGCCTACAATCTGATCCAATATAGGGTTTTACGGAATGTGATCAATGGCTTATTAAAAAATATATAATTTCTCTGTATTTTGTGTCTTGTAATTATTCTGTGATAGGTCATTTTAATTTTACAGGTTGCTTCAGGGAGTAAGTGTAGCAACACAGTGTTATTGTCTTACGACAGGATTATGAGTCAGCAAAGCTCCAAGAGCATCAAATCCCACCAGGGAGTCAGTTTGGTGGGTGTTAAACATGTATGGTCAAAGGGGTTGTTAACACTCTCCACTTTTTTATATGTTCCCACTAGGCATCCAATCTGGCAAAAACATTGTCTAACCACAGTAAGGAACTCAGACATGCGGTTTCTTTTTAAAATTACCACTCCCACGTTGGCAATGGCTGTACCAGGTGTTAAGAAAGCATTTGGGAGGAGAGCCAAAATGGAGCACAAGCTGCTTGAAATCCACCTCTCAGCCCTGGCTTGTAATCAAAGTGTTTCACGGCATTAGATCTCCACCAGCTCACCTCAGGATGCCTCTCAAATCTGGATGAAAAGGCAGACCGTGAGAATGAATGGAGAAAGAGAATGAGTGAGAGACAGAAATTAAGCGAGAAAGAGATGGAAAGATAGAGAGACAGAGGGGGAGAGAAATGGGAAAAGAGGGGGATCATTTCAACAACAGATACCACTATCTCACAGGGTTTAAAGGGCCCCCTTTCTGCTCACCCACTGTAGCCCTCCCCTGGCCCCCTCCCCTAGCCCCCTCCCCTGTCCTCCACCCCCCTCACCAACAACAATGCCAAAACTTGGCAGCCAACCCAGCACATGAGCAACAATTTCCCATCAGAGAGAAGCAGCCATCCTTGTGCCTTGGCACCAACGGTGTCTGAAGAATGAGGGCCACTGTAAGAGAAGAACAGACATGAATAGGGTCTGAACAGAGAGTACTAGAAAACAAAACGTGTCGATGCCTTTTAACTGTCTGCCACTTATCTGCGTGAGAATACTCTTTTGATGGAAGCAATAAAGTACTTTAATTAGATGCATAGGTGAACTTATCATTAAAAAAAACGCCTGTTGCATAGTTGGAGTTCTTAGTATGTATGAGTAGAAATTACTTTTTCAAGAAAAAATACATTGATTTGATACATCAAAAACAAAAAAACCAATATCTTTTTTAAGGTTACATTTTGTAACTTACACCTTATTAGATATATCAACCATGGAGTTTGGATTCAAACAACAAGTTGTATTACTTAGACGTTGGTTGTCCTCTATGCCCCCTGCTAAGGGATGAGGGGTTTACCTTTTTGCAGTTGGCATGACCCGTTATGTGCTCACCAGCAATCCAACCCCAATACCACCAGATTATGCAAATTCATGGAGATGTCCTATTCAACACTACCTCTATTTAGAGAAGCCGGCAAGATATCGGAGCCAAAAAATGAATAGAGTTATAAAAGAGGCTGTTATATTCAAGAAAAAGTAAAACAGGGTCAAAGAAATTTTTGAGTAAACAAATAGTAATGAATACTGCACACACAGAATATCCCACTGCAGTTACTTGGCGTGACTGTGCACTTTCTTCACTTTCTTACTTTACTGTTTGTTACCTTTTTACAGTTTTTCAAAATGTCAAAGTTTAGACTCCCCAGATAGCCTTGTCCTCTTCCCTTATTTGTCAGGGTATAATTTCTGGGAGACATAGAGCCAGTGGAAAGCATGGGAAAATCCCAATAAGCGTGCGATGTGCCATAGAAAATCACTCAAAGCAGGAGAAAAAAAGAACAAAATCACAGTAAACGCTTTGTTATTCATGGGAAAAGAGAAGCAGGCTTGTTAACTCACACACAATTAAGGCATCATTTGCCAGGAGAAAGTAACGCGTACTGTTGGCCATTGTTTTTTGGTACAAAAGGTTGAAAAAGCGAGTCTTAGAACAGTCCTGTGAGTGTCGCAAGGGTGGCTTTGGTTGTCTTGCGTGCCACAACACGGGGCACTTTTGTCAAAAGCAGAGACAGTGTGACATCGGAAAAGTGCTCAAGCTAAATCAGGTGATTTTGCATGGTGGTAAGACAAAGAGCACTATACATTCCAGTTTCTGGTCACATTCCTCGAAAGACAAAAATACGTGTCAAAGAGTGGTTAATGTAATGCTTCTTGATTCATTTCAGCAGACATATCCCATAGAAAATCATAAATCATGGTTAAAACCTTTTTGATAATGCTTAACAGCATTAAGTTTTAAAACAGCAATAAATTATTCATATTTTGGGAAACAAATTCAATGGAAAGAACTTGGAAAAGAAGTTGCTCTCCCACATTACCACAAAACTAAAAACTATTATTTTAGATTTACAATTATTAAATGGTGGTATTGTATTTAACAGTGCTGGCTTGCAAATGTTTCCACAACGCTTCACACAATTTATTAAAATATAAATGCCGGAATAAATCAAACGTTTAGATTTTACTAATTCCTACATTACTTACTAAACAGAATGAATTGTAACAAAGTTTTGTGCCTTCTTGATATTTTTTTCAAAGGCTACTAAGGACAAGTATATATGATGCTAAATCTATAAATAGTAGCTCCTTTCTGAAGGCTATAAAACCTACAGTACACAAAACATCATATTTCGAGGATGTGCTGATTACTTAAAACACATTGAATTACATTTCAATGTCAGCTGGGATAGGCTCCAGCCCCCCTGCGACCCTGCAAAGGATAAGCGGTATAGCAAATGGATGGATGGATGGAATTTAATCATCAAATAACTTATTTTGATGATCCTATACATGTGCTGAGTGTTCAGCACCTCTTGCATTCTATATGCTTCAGAATTCACACGTAGACTCAAATTTTGTTTACCCCCTGTAGTTAAACAACGAGATTGACTATTTCCATTTTAATAGTATTCGTGTGCTCTTTAGAATTGATTCAGATATTTATTATTGAATAAAAGGCTGTCAAAGGACTGAAAAGACAAGGTCTTGGGTCCCTGCACGCCTGCACCTTTTTTAAACAGTGAAGACTGAACCTAAACATCGCCAATCAGGAATATAAAACATGAAGTGCTTTGGCAGCTTGAAATGTGTTATGTGATGTGGTCAAACAGTCACATTCAAAGCACCTGACTAATATGACCTGCCATTCAACTCTTTGAAGGGCCCAGCAGAAAGGGTAAATAAAACTCAGTGGTGCTAATATGTTCCCTGTTCACTTGGATGGACTCATGAGGGGCTGTGGTGCCGTGTCCGCCCAGGAGCCTTTCTTTGTCCAGAGAGACGACGGCCACTCCTCCATTTATCAGTGGTCAGGGCTAGCAGAGGTCCACTGGGGAAGGACCCAGGGTTTCATAGGTCAACCCCTGAGGTCATGATCTAGCCCACCAATTGGCTGACAGAATCACAAGAGAAATTATGCGACCGGTGCAGTGAGAATGAGAGGGGAGTTAAAATTGTCATCTTGATTGACTGCATACAGTCAAAGTAAATGACTATGATGGAGAGGGAAAAAGTTGAATTTGTTGTAGGTTTGTGGGCATGTCTGTGAACACATGGTGTTCATGGGCGTGTCCATGAACACATTGATGGTGCAATAGCCTCTAAAAATATACTTAAATGCCCCAACACATTCAACAAACTAATATATTTAAATACAAATAATCTGGGGAAAAACTATGATACTATGAACACTGTCAATATAACAAAAGCATATAATTTAAAATTGTTTGCTTTAACTCTAATCAACCACTTTGAAATCCATGCAGTGAGGTGGGCAAATGCACACTCTAGAGGATATGTGCTTTAAAAAAAACTGTGGACATTGAGGGTGAGGAGGTCACACACCCAGTGACCTCACTGCGACCATCACAGCAGGGTACCCATGTCCAACACCATGAATATAGTGGAGAAACATTGTCAGACCAGACAAAGTCATTGGTCAGATACCACACAATAACACCAACACACCACACCACAGTGTACCACCTACCATCTAAGCATCAAAGCTTAGGAAAAAATGTGTGCATATCTGAAATGTACGCTCCCAATGAAAAAACACATTATACAACATCCTAGAGTATATATTTTAAATAATAAACACACCCTAACTTCAATGGTGCTCTATTTACTGAGGCAACTTAATTTGCTAAATAAAATCTGTAGTCGACATGTGGAGAGGGTCTAAATTGTCTAGCTCAACTCGTGTTGGAAAACAGTTTACTATTGTTCACACAGTCAGACCCTGATTCAATAAAGGCTGGGTTGATCTGCTCATTATGCAAAGATACCAGTTCAACTTTCCTTACTCCCCTTCGTTATACATACTCCACCTCCAAATACTTATATGAGTCCAATATCTTTGTGTGTCTGTTTGTTTTTCCAAGGGTATTTACCATAACTTTTCATAAATTAGAAAACTATTTTGGCAAAACAAGGGAGTGCTTTTCATAGGTAACAGTGTCTCGTATTGGCAAAACAAACAGAGTCTTGTGAGTGCATTATCTGAGGGCATCTGGGGCAGTGTGAGTTGGCAGTGCCCTCGGGCCAACATGGCACCAGGACAACAGGAGTTGATAGGAGGGAAAGGGGCCTAAACCAGAGCATATCGTTCTAAATCTTCTAAACAGGTCGACTGGGAGCCCATTCAAGTCAATGCTGGAATTGTGAACGACGAGTGAATGAGTTTAAGTAGGCCCTAAAATATCACTAGATCAAGTATGAAGGATCTCAAAGTGACCACAAAGTAACATTTACAGATCACAGTGCAACAATACAAGAATTGAACATTTATTTTGTTTCTGCTCTGCAAAACTTCAAGATGTTTGGATCCATCCATCCATCCATCCATTAGCCATACCACTTATCCTTTGCAGGGTCGCAGGGGGGCTGGAGCCTACCCCAGCTGACACAGGGCGAGAGGCAGGGTACACCCTGGACAGGTTGCCAGTCTATCACAGCATGTGATTTGGATTCCAGAGGATCTAAAATAAATTGGAGTTTTTACTGAAATTGAAAAAAATAACTGCAATCGCTGTGTATTCTTTGTGTATATTTTCAAGCCTATTCCTGAAATAAGACTTTGGTCTCAGTGTGACCTCGCTGTGCAAATAAAGGGAATCTAAATGAAGTAAATGAATGAAGGCTGCACTCTACAATGCCGCAATATGGCCCAGAGTTGCAGACATATTTTAAATATGTGTTTTTGACAAGTTACTTATATTTTCTGATATGATCATAACTTTTATAGGTTTTCTAATGCGGTATTGTAATATGATACGCGTCATAACACTTTAAATAATTTTAGAATAAGGTTGAAATTAGTCAACTCAAAATGTGACCTGTTGCATTAAATAATGCTGTTTTGCCTGAGTACCTGTTGTAAGCTGTGGAACCAACCAACATGTATTTCTGTTCTGTCCCTGCTTATTTTATGCTACGAAAATACACCATACATATGACACCCAGGGACTTAGATCACAGACTGTAATAGCAGAATATTGAATGACCTAAAAGGTTTAACAGGCAACAAGAGTCAACTAACTGGACCAAAAACTCTTTCCTATTTTCTATCCATCACTGGCTAACAGGGAACAGGATTAGTTAATTAGATGCACATTTTACATTGAAAACTATTATTGTTCCTTTCCTGATCTGGCCCAGCATCTGAGAGGAGGGTTGTGCGTGTCGAAGGGGGTGCTTGAATGGGAGGACGAGAGCCAGCTTTGGGCCAGGGAGTGAGGATGGGCGGAGGCTGGGGGTGGTGTGTGGGGACAGGCTTTGGCTTTATGGGGGATCAGTGGGGAAGTGCAGAATGGATGCTTCTATTTCTCCATGGGGGGAACTTTGTATTTGACTGCTGCTTGTATCTGTCTTTCAATGGTCTGATCCCCTCAGGCCCCAACGGGGAGATGCCAATGTGTTTGGGAGACTGCGTGGGGGTGTGTGATTGGGGGAGACTGAGAGAGAGGATGGGAGAAAGAGGGAGAGTGGGTGACGGTGGGATCTAGCCTTGTCCCTCTACAGCTGCAGCTCAGCGGATTAGCCGTCATCCACAAGGCAACATTACACAAGTAGTCTTTGAACAAAAGTCATGGATACTATTAATGATATGGTAATCCTTAATGGAGCTACCTCCCAGTAGTGATTATACTGACATGGGAAGAATGTCCAAAAGTTTTGGACGCTACTAGCCAAACAACACAGCATCTATTGTTAGTGGGCCTGGTCTGAGCCCTTCACCTACATCCAGTGGTATCACCCAACCGTCAATCCCTTCCTATTCCATACACACACACACACACACAGACACACACACACAATCACATACACAAGTGTGCGTGAGCACAAACAAGAAAACACGCACAAACCTACTCCTCATACACAAACCAACACGTTCACACAAACACACCTCAGCTATCTAGCTTTCTAAACACCCACCCCTCAATATCCATAATAAAAATGGAACACCCCAAATGGACTGAGAAAAGAAAGAGCAGAAGGAAAAGAGGGTGGTAAAATAGAGCATCGGCCAGGATCAGAGTCCTCCTCATGTGGTTCCCACACTGATCTGAGCTAGATCCCTTCTCTCTTACTCTCTCTTTCTCTCTCTCTCTCTCTCTCTCTCTCTCTCTCTCTCTCTCTCTCTCTCTCTCCCCAACTCTTACCACCACCCAAGGAAGACCACACAAACACTAAATTATTTCATTATTTAATCTGAACTTGTTTAAAAAGTTCGCCGACGGAAAGGATGAGACCTCTTTCTGTTCTCCTCCTTTCGAAAACATTTCCTGAGGTGGTCGCAGCAGCCGGTACGGGGGTGCATGGTAAGCTGGGTGTGGAACTCCAGCGGTGAGTGAGGGGCCTCTGTTTGCCTGGGTAAATGCTCTATGGTGGACTGAAGGCTAGTTAACAGCAGGAGGTTTTAACCCTCTGAACCTGGACCTTTAAAAACTACAATCCCCAACTCAGTCTCTTTCCTTCATTGCTACTTCGATTACAGATTTAAGTAACCCAAATCTGTAAATACAAATTTTGTATATTTGCAAATGGTCTCACCTATTTATTATTCTTGTTTGGGATTATTGTGATTTCTAAATAACCTGTTGGTGAAATTATAGATGAAGTTAACGCCTCAAGCATACCCACCTTAATGTTCCTCATTTTACTGCGTTGTTAAAACGCAAAAATCTACAATGTTTTACCTTACAGTAAACAAACAAGGAAATAAACATAATACATTTTTGGTTCAATTCAACACTATACTCATTACTCTGTGTGACAGCCGACATTGATTTAGAATTGCACTGTGACTGTAGAGCAACTCATTCGTTGTGGGCAGAGTTATCATGTCTACAGAAGGACCATATAAGACAATAGTATATTACTTAAGACTAAGTAAAACCTTTTATGTTCATGCAGTTGTAGGGTATTTGATATATTAAAAGATCCAACTAAAAGAGACAGAATAAGAGATAGAAATAACTCCAGCGATAGCCTGGATGTTGCTGATGTTCCAACAATCAATGTAACAATTAGGTTTGGGGATTGATGTGGGGACTTTGCATTTAAATGTCTGAATTGATGCTTATTTAAAAACAACATTTAAATTACACTCTTAAACATTAAGCTGCCCTAGGATCAGTGCTTTTTGGAGTATGTATGTCCGTGCTTGACTGATATGTCAAAGTTGAGGAGACACGAGAAAAAAGGGAGTGAAAATACCACACAGGCACTGACACAGGGATCAATCCGATCAGAATGATTTAGCATTTCTGCGTTTTGAATAAAAATGAGAGCGCTAGACGGTGGAGCAGCTTGATTAGCAAGCTCCTTAAGTCCCTAGGAGCCTCGACGGTCCTTTCTCTCTTCCTTCTCAGCAAGAAGAAAAGTCCTCTTTCTCTCTTTTCAGAAGTCCCTTGGTACCCAGGCCTTTTCCTCACTGTTGGTATTACAAAATCCCCATTCAAAACAACCCTTGTCACCTGTCAACTAAGCCTGGCTGGTTTTCTAGGTCTTTATCCTTAACACACACACACACAAACACAGGCTGACTCCCAGCCCCCCACCCATTTATGCACATATCACCCACATTCATACAGATACATAGACATACACATCCACAAATCCCTACCACGCTCGCACACAAACACACACACATTCACACCAATCCAACAACCCACGCTAACTCACTAAAACCACATGTCGGAGAGCTGTTACTATAGCAGTTTAAAATTCATTACCCTGTTCAGTTAAAAAACGTTTACACTGGGCTGGGTTTCTTTCAGCTGTTCTTGGGTAGGTGGCCTGTAGCTAAGCCCAGTCACCGTGCATAGAGAGCTAGTACTTACAAATCATACTGAACCAGTTGGAAAAAGCGGAAGAATTTGAGGAAAATAGGAAAATAGAATGTAAGGCATTGAGTTTGTAATCTATTCAATCTACTTTGTTTTTTCCCTGGAGTCGTGTCTGGGCAGAAGCAAGACATTTTTTTTATATAAAAATAAATAAATAAACAAAAACCGAATAAATGACTATAATCTGCATTACTTGCTGTGACTTGAAACAGAGGGAACAAAATTTTTTGTTTGTAAAACAAGTGCAAATATAATTATTTAGAAAAAAGAGTATTCAAATGCAATAAATGAATCATGCCATATTTTATCTTTGCTTGAAATGTTCTTGCCATACTATACCGTTAATAGGTTATAGTTAGTTTTGACCATCAGTTGCATCATAAAAAACATTGTTTGAATTAAATCTTTTGCATTTGTTATGATCCATGTGCAAACTATCCTTATGAATAATAACGGTATGAGTGACCAAATCTTATAAATAAAATTGAAGAATTGGCTGTTTAACCAAAATATTCAAAGCACCTAAGAAAGTATGAATCAAATAAAGTGTAGTGGTAAATTAAGAACACAAAGAGTCCAAAAAACTTTGACCTTTGTGTGTGTGTGTGTGTGTGTGTGTGAAGGTGTGTTTTTGTGTGTGTGTTTGCACTCATGCGTGCATGCTTGCATGTGTGTGCAAGGGCCAGCTGATTGGAGTGGATATTCTTATATCCACTCAGTCCAAAGTTTCACTAAAGATGGGGCCGCAGGGCATTTCCATAACTGTCTAGGGATGACATGTATGGCTGCTGTTCAAATGTGGGCTTAGGAAAGACTCATCTCCAACGCAGGACGAGCAGGAGGCAGGCAGTCAGGGTAGGGGTGACTATAGATAGCAATGAGCGTCAAAGCAGAGGGTGGTCATCCGGCCCAGTCACTTAGCCAACTCCCCTCAATGGCCTGAGCAGCCGTTGGTAATTAACCCTATGACAGCGGCAGAGGACGTGCAGGAGCAACACCCCCCACACAAAGGTCAAAGGTCAATCAGCTTTCTCTCCGGCCATCACATCCAGATGGACACAGAGTCTTATCTCTCAATCAACAGATTAATGATGCACGGTCAGCAGAGTTACAACACACACATATAATCTAGGAAAAAACCATAATGGAAGTGGAAGACAAATTTATCTAAACTGACCATAGATCCAGAATTTCAATATTAAAAACCGTTAAGGTGTGAAACTCCCAATTTAATTGAAAGCGGGAATAAATCAAATACAAATAAATAACACAATTTTTTTTGTTCATAAAAATACATTTCACAATATATCGATCAGCCTTCAAGGGGCACAGGTTAGGGATATCTATGTAAATATAAATTAAATGTATTATTAAATATGATTTATAATGAGAACAATTATTTTTTCAAATTTAAACTTTTTCCTTTAATAAATAAATAAATGCCTCATCAGCTAATTATCTAACAAACCACACTTAACCCAACTAAGGTAATGTATAGATGAATTCAAAGTAAATTTCATCCAAGTTTATCCCTAAAATAAACTTAAGTAATTTACTACAAAGCCTAAAGTTTTGGAGAGGCTTATTGAAATGTACAAGCTCTGTGCAGTGGCATGTACAGGACATTTTAAGTGGGGGGGCCAAGAAGGACACAGGCCAAGTGAAAGGGGGGCTGAGAAACTCAAACTTCTATTCGAGTCAGAAGCTCAGAATTTGTTAATTAAGCACCATGGCAAGCATTACATCATTAAGACGAGACATGGTAGGCAAAAATGACGTTTTGAGATCCCTTTTGAGAAATCAGATTTTTTGTTATTTTGCTTCTATAGCATGTATTGTATAACACTATTTTGCTTCTATAGCATGTATTGTGTAAATGTATAACACGGATATTGTACAAATGTTAAACTACACAAAAATATGTGTATTATACAGTATTTTGTGGACTTACCTCCACAAATATTCAAATCCACAAATCAAGTGTTAGCGTGTTGGAGTGATGTTTTAGTCCTGCATAGTTTAACAAACCAATATAGAGCAGCATATCTCTGTAAAGCTCATTTCCTGGAGCACAATGTTATCAAATCTAAATATGGTAATTTCCTTTGTTTCATTAACCAATCGTGAAAGTACAAAGGGGGTTTTAAACCTAAACACGCTATCTCATTGTCCGGTGTAGATTTCTGAAAGTGGTTTTCTCAAAATCTTTTCTCTTACTCTGAGAACGAAATCTCCACTTCAGTAGCACTTCAATACACTAAACGTTCCAGTTGTATTATTATCTATTTTCTAAAAAAGATTTTAAAGAAGGGTTTGTTCATATATCTTTTGTAGCCTGATTTATATAACACTTTATCCCTAAGACATGTCTAAAAAAATGTTTTATGGCTGTTGGCAGTATTTTTGATTTATTGAGTGATAAAGACATATACAAACATCCTTTTGTAAAAGTCTTTGTATATAATATGTCAACGAAATGAAACAATAAGTTTTAACCTGGCTTTACCCAATGTTCAGATTTTGTCCTGGAAATGTATGCAAATGCACAATTTGCATATTGAAACAACCTTTCAGAAAACTTGTAATACATAATAATAATTATCTTAATGTAAGTTATCTACTGGGGTGGTTTCATGGTGATATCTATATTAGTGAACATTTTTACCCTATTCCCCTGTAGTGTCTGGCTGCTTATGTTTTGTACATGTCCCAGCTCATATAAAGACATTAATTAATACAAGTTTCTATTTAAAGTAAAACAAAATATGGCCATATAGATAACGGTATTAGAACTGAAGTACAATATCCTATAATTTGCAGTTGTTCCCGACTAGTTAGGTATATAGTAACATTATCATGTCTATCCTAAACCTCATGCCTGAGTATAGCCTAACCCAGAATGTTTTAAGTGTTATACGAAAACTAAAAACACCTTATAGTCAAACCACATAGACAGGGGTATTGATAACATCAATTTAACACGTTCTTTTGTTAACCATAATAAAGCTAAACAGACACCCTTTTACAAACTGAATGGCAGGTGAGTCGCATATTGATTAAAGAAAAGTATAAATTAAAACAAGTGCTATTTGCAGCTCTTACTCCACCACTAGTCCCTACTTAAAATACTCCAATATTTTTCAAACAGCAAACAGTAAATATCGTATAGATTTTGAGGGCACAGAAAATATTGTTTAGCTTTGCTTATTGAGGAAAAAACCCTCAAACACGTTATCTCTTAGAATCAGATAAATAGGACTGCTTTGCCGTATTCTACTGTTTTGGTGGAGGGTGGTAAAATACTTTATAAACATGTCCATATCAAGTGGCTACTTTTACTCTTCTGGATTCAAAACTGAGAACGTCCCAGGTTACTCAGCCGACTGTCCAGCATAGGGCGGAAAAGCTGCGCTCACATGCAGCACGGCTTACTAGCAGAGATAGCTAGCTAACGTTACCTAGCTAGCCAGTCAGAAAGACTCGTTACCAACAACACAATGCAAAGCTAACCATATGTGTCCTTTTTTTGCGTGATAAAATCTTTCTGACTTCAAAAAACAATCGACCATACCTTACAGTATTCTCACTGCACTGTTAATGCTGTTGGTCACGTGAATGGGCTAGCATTTGTTACCTAGGCTAGACAGTCAGTGTTCTGTCAACACGCTGCACTAACAGTTTCTGTTCCCTATTAAAATGAGTTAAGCACTGAGGAGAGGTGAGTTTGCGACATCTCTATTATAATTGGTGACATTGTGCCTGCGTCTGCGATTGATATTGAATGGCGTAATCCGTACGTCGTGCACTATGATCGTTATAAAACATCAAATCTTGCTTACATTCTCTAAATTCTGGCAGGGTGTGTGTATGTGTGTGTGGGGGGGGGGGGGGGTTTGGGGGGCACCAGCAGGGGCCAATCAGATTTCAGATGGGGCCAGGGCCCCATCAGGCCCCCCCTTTGACACGCTAATGTGTGAGGGTGAGATGAGCCATCAAAATATGCCTATTTGATTGGGTTTCATTATTGTTAATGGGGGTTGAGGCAAATATAAATGGAATTCCTTTAGATTTTATTTATTTATTTTTTTTAACTTGTTTAACGCTTGAAAATTATATACATTTGAAATGCTAAAACAGTCATACAGAGCAAGGGACGGAAGGTTCTTTGTCTCAAACGGAGAATTACATATCCACATTAAGGCAATACAGCAATTACGTTCTGATTACAAATTAGTTAATAATTGTCAATCGCAAGTATGGTAAAAGGGGTGGGGACAGCTAACAATGTCAAAAGAACACATGATTTACCTAAGCGTGAATTAGGTTTAGGCTGTGGAGAGAGCTACCACACACAAAGATAAATTAATACGTGTACTGTAAGTGTACGCACACACACACACACACACACACACACACACACACACACACACACACACTGACACACATACTTGCATTTGTTCATTAAATGTAACCCTGTGATTTAGTCCTGCCGCTTCTCTTATACAGATACCCACACACACCCACACAAAAAAAGAACGATAAGGACTGTTTGCTCCTAGCTCTTTATCCAGTTTAAAGACCCTAATCTGTAAAAGCTTTTCTAGAGACTACCCTGAATTCTCAACAGGTGCATGGTCCCAATTTCCTTTGACTTTGCAGATCAATAGAAGTAAATAGAGAATTGGTACATTTGAACACTGGACATGAAGGAGCACACTTAGCAACATTATATATTGTGCATTTTACATAACAGTATACAATACAATTATACAATTGTTTTTTTAAATCTGCATTGCACTCACAACTATAGTAAATATCAATGAATTCACAATTAGATTAATTGTAAATCTAATACTAATTTAATCTTCATCAAATCTCTTCAGTAACCTGTTATTACATGACAATTATTTAAGATCTAAATTGCTAAGATCAATTGCACGTTAAAATGCATCACACACTAATTATGCTATCATGTCATATTTCTAGGCATGTAATGATGCTCGACACAAAAATAATACCATACTGACTAACAGACATTTAAAGATAGCAATATGCTGGCCATTTATTTGATTCAGACATATCAGTGTAACGGCATAATGAGATCAAAAGCGTTCACAGTAATTTGACTCTATCTTGACCCGCTATCTCACCTCTCACTGCTTTCCTTCTCTCCTCCCTCTCTACCTCCCCCTGCCCCCTCTTATTCTCTCCCTTTCTCTGGCTCTCTCTCTTCCTCTGTCCCCTACTGACTGGTAGGCTCCAGGTTTCCCTGATTGGTCATGGAGATTTCTCAAGAGTGTGTGTGTTTGCCAGTCCTGCATAGCTTGTTTGCCAACGTCGCTGTTCTGACTGTGAGCGTCGCACACACCCTGGTCAGCTGGCTTGCGTATTCTGTCTATTACACAAAGGCACACACACATTCTCCGTTTCACTCTCATTGTATGCAATCAGTTTCTTCCTCTTTCATCAAAACAGCCTGACAATGGCGCTGAAGACTAGTGGGAAAGGCTTTAATAATCTCTTTCCCCCTGATCCATTGCTTTGGGTTGCCCTGTTGTGCCAGTGTGTGTGCCTCCTCCAACCAAGTTAGATTTGACACCAGAGAATTGCATCTGCATTGCCGTGACTTTTAAAGAGCATTGTTTGGGTATACACAGCCAGCAGTCAATAATGGGGCCTTCCAATATTTTCTACATCAATGGCACATGCCTTCATTGATGCACATCCCAGACCAAGTGATATAGTTTGAAATACTTCAACCAGTAGTGTGCTCTAGTAGTATTGCTATATTGCAAAATGTAAATATGCAATGCTTTAATTTTTTTAAATATTTTTTTCTACATAAATGTTAAAACAATCTCAAAACAATCATACTTTAACCTGGCTCTTTGACACCCATAAGAAATTTAATAAACACAGGCTTGTAAATGACAGAACAAGCCGGTGTGGAGGGTTTTGCTGTTATAGACTTATCATCATTCTAATCTTGTTTCTGATGTTTGACCTTGAATTTATGAAAATGACAGGTTGTGAAATGATACTGACCAAAATCTCTATCTCAAAAGAATAAGAATAAAAAAAATCACTCAGCCTTCCCATGCAGCCATGGCCTCATGCTGGTGTATTTTGAATTTGACTGACGTTCATCATCCCTATAATCCCGGAAAAGGGACAAAGGTTTGGGAAAATACAATGATAACTGTTTCTTTGCCAGTGTTACAAGTGATGTAGTATTCGCTTTCCGTTATCAAAGTTTAATTTCATATTTACACTATTTTATTTTAACATCCCCGTGATTATGCACACTCGCTAGATTTTCTTTGTTGTTGGCTGTATCAGTGTATCAGAAGTGTTTGATGCCAGATTTAGTTCCAGACTGGGATAAAGTTTGCAAAGTCTATCCCCCCAGAGAGGCAGAGTTGTTTTAACAGTCCCTGACTGCAGAGGGCCAATGGTGTTTCCCTTAATGTGCTCAAAGGACTAACTGACAATCTATATAATTGAAGTAAATAGGCCAAAATATTAGCTGTGGGATCTGATGATGGGATATGACATGCATATAATATAATATCATTATGATATTGCTTATATGTCCTATCATATCATATAGGCAATGCAAGTATTATCCAAAACCCCTTTAGCTCTCAGTCTGGTCTCTAAAAAGAAAAGCCAGTAAATTATGTATATTAGGCCCATCCAAATACTAAAATTGACAAGAAAACAATACCGTAAATTCAGTGTTTGTTGTAATCAAAATCGTCGCCAGTTCAGCTGATACAGATTTTGGGTAAGATTCCTGACCACTTTTTATTTTTGGCCTTTGCTGCCACCCGCTGTCCATAGATAGTACAGAGAAAATGTAAATAGTAAAAATAAAAAAAAACATACAAATAAATGCCGGGTAAGCAGTTATAATTTTATAAAAGGCATTTTGTTACAGTTTCAAACAATATTGCAAGCTAAACGTTTCTAAATAAAGGGATGTATGTCCAATCTATTAGAAAAGGTCCAAACAAAACTTCTGAGGATCACTAAATTGCTGTATTCAGAGAGGTACACTTTATGTGGTATATGAAAGAAAGCAAGTGACATTAAGTTCATAAACCTAATAAACACGTTACAAAAAGATTAGGTAGGCTCGATTTAGCCTAATTTGCAGTTCAATTGTAAAGTGGCGCCACCACGTGGAACTTTAAAAGAGCTGAACTTTGCAGGCGCTGTTTGTGGTCCTGAAACAAGGCAATTAATGAGGCTGCGATAATGGAGACCAAAAGTCGGGACAAACAGCGGTAGAGTAACTTTGTGACATGGCCTAACAATAGCTGTTTAAGGGACATAACATAAATCGAATTTTCGTAGATGTATTTTAATCAACCAATTGTATTTAATATGTATAGGATTAGGCCTATCTTAAACTTCATTCAAAACTAAACAAAGGGTTGCTGTAATCAGATTGGAAAATGTAAATTTGAAACACTGCGAAGGCTAGGACTAACACATCACAAAACGGCCACCGCGAAGGGTGGGATATCAGCTATCATATTGCTCTCTGGTTGTCAAAGCCTCGTCCTAGTAGTTGCTATTTCACCACCTTCAGAGCATGTGCAGACACTGCAGTCAAACTAGCAGTTGGGAGAGAAAGGTTTTGTGAAAGGTCAACACCAAATCACATTGACATTTCAATAAAATAAATATCGATCATAAATATATACAGAAGGCCTACCAGTCCAATGTTTGGACACACTTGCCCATTTACTTGAATATTCAAGTGTATTCAAACTTTGGACTGGTACTGTAGGCCTATAACGCTTAATAATCAAATAGTTTGAATACATTTCAATTGTATTCTTTGCGTCAACGTGTGATCTGTGCTCGCTCTATGGACTACCTCCAAAGATGTTGGTACCACAGGCCAATTCATGCTGAAGGCATTAGGCCCATTAAGAACAAAAAACGACTCGCGCTCCACCTTTTTATGTATTTGTTTTAAAGCTGTAGGCGTACTGTTAGATTGGAGGCCTTAGATTGGAGGCCTAAACAGCATGTCTAGCGAATCATGTATTACTTACAAACCATGCCTTTTCTAACAGAAGTTAAGAAAGTTGCATGAAGACCATAGATGAGGACAGGTTCAAATAATTTGCTAGCAATGCACTGACTATATTTTTAATTTGTCCTTTAAACGCCCCCGGCCTATGGCCCTATACCATAATTTCATGAACATGGCGCAGGACATGAACCTTAACCTAGGATATTTATTTAGCCTCGCTCAACCGTTTGACAAACTGTATATCCATCACACTATATTCTCGCGATAAACAATTCTGATATATTTGGAGAGATGGAAGGGCGGGGTCCACTTGGAGCCGCGTTGAGTTTCATTGAGGGTCTCTGGACAAGGACTGAAAGTTTAAGGGTCTGACTTCGAACAGGAGAACAGAAAGATACAACCATGTCGGACGCGGTGATAAGTTTCATGAAGGATTTCTTGGCTGGCGGCGTTGCAGCTGCCATCTCCAAGACGGCTGTTGCTCCTATTGAGAGAGTGAAGCTGTTACTACAGGTGCGTTGATTGAGACACAGTTCAAACCAAATAGAAAACAAGAATATGTAAATAAAGATTGCAAAAACAAATTAACGAGATGATTAAACAAACTACGAAATAAATTTTCAGTGTAAACACTGGGTATGAGCAGATTATAGTCCCAAAAAAGATAGGCTAAGGCGTGCGTGCGCCCTGGCTAACTGAAGGCATTTTACGCGCGTGATTTAGCTGGTAAATTACTTTTAATTTTCTCAGAGTGCAATGCAAAATTAATTAAAAACCCCCCATCAGCTTAATTGAACGAAAATACA
Organism: Galaxias olidus; assembly: GCA_026901105.3. Taxonomy (NCBI): domain Eukaryota; kingdom Metazoa; phylum Chordata; class Actinopteri; order Galaxiiformes; family Galaxiidae; genus Galaxias; species Galaxias olidus. The sequence goes on from JAPMUY010008920.1 coordinate 29,105, forward strand.
CAATTTATTGTAAGTAATGAATCGGTGGTATGCAAGTGTGGTATGGTATTCTTAGCCCATGTGCAGAGGCACGTGTGCATAGTAGGAAGCTAATACGCGGAGGACGTTAATGTTGTACGGCGCACTTTTAACCCCTAGGTAGTAAAAAAAACGTTTGTACAGTATTAGCGTACAAACAATTGCCACTGTGAAAACATCTGTTTAGTTAATATACTTAACCTTACCCTTTTGAATTGACAGATTTTGAATTGGCTTATTTCTTAAGTGCAATATAGGTGCGTTTGCGTTTTGTGCACGCGGCTGTATTAGTAGGTTCAAGATAATCTACCAATGGATTGTAATGAAGATACATAACAACTTGATTTTTTTGTATAGGTCCAGCATGCCAGCCAACAGATCACCAAAGAGATGCAGTACAAAGGCATAATGGACTGTGTTGTAAGAATCCCAAAGGAACAGGGCTTTATCTCATTCTGGAGAGGCAACCTGGCCAATGTGATTCGTTACTTCCCTACTCAGGCCCTTAACTTTGCCTTCAAAGATAAGTACAAGAAGGTCTTTCTTGGTGGCGTGGACCAGAAAACACAATTCTGGCGTTATTTCGCTGGAAACCTGGCATCGGGTGGTGCAGCTGGTGCAACTTCTCTTTGCTTTGTGTATCCACTTGACTTCGCACGAACCAGGCTTGCCGCAGATATTGGCAAAAGCGGGGCTGAAAGAGAGTTTAATGGTCTTGGAAACTGTATCTCCAAGATCTTTAAATCCGACGGCATCAAGGGTCTTTACCAAGGATTCAATGTGTCTGTCCAGGGTATTATCATCTACAGAGCGGCTTACTTTGGAGTTTACGACACAGCTAAAGGTAATGGACAGAAAACGTCCAAATCAAATATAGTTCTCGTGGATTTTTTCATAAATCATGTGGCCAATGCAAAACCAAGGATCTTAATGTTATTAAATGTCATGTTTGTAACATCATTTGCAGGAATGTTGCCAGACCCCAAGAACACACATATTGTTGTCAGCTGGATGATCGCCCAGACTGTCACAGCCGTCTCTGGAATTATTTCATACCCCTTCGACACCGTCAGACGTCGTATGATGATGCAGTCAGGACGTAAAGGAGGTAAGAGACTTGTGGTATTGAAGTCATTAGAGACTGCCGCAGCAAAAGCAATACTGCATACTCTACTTCACAGTTTTATAGTATATTTGTAGGTTTTATACAAACACATTGGCATTGTTGCTAAGTGGTCAAATGAACTACTGCATAATGATGTGTTTACTTAAACAGCGGATATCATGTACTCGGGAACGATGGACTGCTGGAAGAAGATTGCGGCACAAGAAGGAAGCAAGGCCTTCTTTAAAGGTGCTTGGTCCAACGTGATCCGTGGCATGGGCGGTGCCTTCGTATTGGTGCTCTACGACGAGATCAAGAAGTACACATAAACATTCTTATTTCCTAGTCCCCACAAATATCTTCACCGTGCATATGTCTTAATTTAAAAAAGGAGTGATTGAAGTGTAACAGCATGTGTTACATTTTGAGATGGGTGTGAATAAGCTGTGGGTCCATTAGGAGGCCATTTTGGGGCCTAGAAACAACAAAGGAAAGGTAGGCCTTTTTGGTCATGGTAAACACCCCTCTCAGAGACCTGTATATATCATATCCAAGCCAAAGGAACAGCCAGTGCGACAAAGGTCAAACCGTTCTCCCAAAAAAAAGTATTTTCCCTAAGAATTATGCAGATTGCAAAAGATAACATTTATTGTATGTTACTGCACCAAATGTCAGGTGTCTAATAATTTCTCTTATATCACTTTGCTTAGTTATCACTATATTCAGTCCACATTCATCCATTTGCCCTCACCTACACAGTCTTTTCTTAAGGTTAATAATAATAAAAAAGATTAACAGTTGTTTGGATTGGCGTTTTTCTTTTTCATCTTTGGCCCTAGCAGCCTCAACCATTCGATAACCCCTTGCTAGTCTGCTCAAACGACTCGTACTGCCGTTTTCTCATAAACACAACCAATATTTCTTTACAGACCATTTGTTACTCCTACATAAAAAAATACATATTTAATGGACCACTAAATTCTATCAATGATTAAATTAAAAAGCTGAAGTCAAAGCACTAGTTGTGATGGCAAATAGGAAAAGTCTTTAAGAATGAGTGTAATTGAATCATGTTTTCTATGTTCTAGTGCTTCCATTAAAGTATATTGGCCTATATAAAAAAGGGTTGACTTTGGAGATCTTTGGTGTTAGCTAAATGATAGCTCAAAAGGATTTCATAGTTTCAGTGCCTTTCCATCTGGTTGCAGTGGCCATTTTGACGTTTTTGTTACGTTAACCCTTTTTTGTCATAGGCCTCGCATGTCTTACTAGCATTGCGATGTATTAAACACCTATGGCTGTTGAATGGTATTAATGCTTGAATGGAAGATTTTTTTCAACAAGTGGCTTTATTAAATATGGAAAACACATTAGCACAGATCACAATAAACAATATTGGCATTTTTCCCATGATATGTTGTAAAATAAATCAAAATCTATTTAGAACGTATAGTAAAGGTTAACTTAAGATAATTTATTATTTACAGAACACAGATTTGTAAGCAGAAGTACAAATTGTAGCATGGTCAAAACTACGACAAAATAAAAGCAAGTGGGCGAAGGGCTGGACAAAGGCATTGTTTTTGTTGTTCGACCACTTCAGCTTCAGCAGGATCTTCTATCAGAGGCATAACAGTGAGGATTGTTCACTTTCTACTGAGCACAAACTCTGGATCTTTTAGCACATTGGTAATGGCATACAATCATTCTGTTTACACGCATTCAGCATTCAAAATAATTGTATAAGTTTGGATAAGCATGCGCTTCCACCTGTTCACAAGCTATATATAAATAAGGAACATTAATTCTCCAGAATATGGCTATATTCTTTCATCTTCTGCACCTTTCCTAGACTCCAAACATAAGAATTAACAAAACGGCACCAAATTGATGCAACGGCATCCTACCATGAAGAGTTAGGTCTAAGACTAAAGTCTTCAGGACCAGGCAGCATGGGGTTCTTTTCCTTGACTAGATGCAAGCATTGATGTCATGGTGGAGTACCCCTGTACAGATGCCGTTCTGGGACGGGGACGGTGAACAACGCTTCCGGGCCTGATGCCAGTCCCTAAAGACAATTACAACAATGTCAATATGAGTTTGTAGAACATCTAGAGCAGTTACCCTCCCCACATTTCAAAACAAATATTGAAATATATATATGAACCAATCGTACAGCAGTTAGTAAATTGGAAACAGAAAATATTGTCGTGACTTGAAAGCCAGTTTGGTTACCATGGGCCAGGAAATTAAATATGAAGTACAGACAAGTGAGTGTCCCCTACACTACCTGATGATGCCCTCCTGGCCACCATTTTAGACGGAGCTCTTTGGACAAGAGGTAGTGAGACAGAAGTTCCCAGGTATCTTGCTTGCTGTTGGTAGTCTGCTAGCTGCTCTTCCCGCCTCATGCCAGGTGAGGGCTTGACTGACTCCAACCGCTTTAAGAAAGCCTGTGGATACAGAGTACATTGTCGCTTGTAAACAATCACCCATCCTGTGTGTTGGGGTGGATTAAGGTTGCTTAAGCAACTTTACATTTTTCTATAACATTACCATAAGGCTACAGTCCAAATGACTTAAAGCGGCTGTATGTAGTTTATGGTTTTGGGAACCCCTGCCGTTTGCTTACTGTAATTATTTTACCTAACCATCGCAAAGAAGACATGCAGAATGGTCGTGGTCAATGCATGTTGCTAGCACGATCAACAACTATCCTCCAAGTATGATATTGTCTTCCTGATTTAGTGATGCACTTCCTTGTGCCATAAAGCAATTCGTCACAGTTTCACGTGAAATCGTAACCGGTGGCAAACAAAATAAGTGTTAAATATTGAGACTTCAAGAGAATGATCTGAACAGCATTTTTTTCATTTTCCTATAGACATCACAATGTGCAAACTGTAGAAAGGTATTGATAATCCATTCATACAAACTTTAAGTACTTAAAATGTTTACCATTGAGGATGATTTGACAGATGAAACTGTCCAACTGATTTAACAAGAAGAGTTACATTGTTGGCCAAAGTTAACACTGTTTATAATAATACAATATGGAAAGGTGGAACTAGATCTCTAAGAACTAAGAAGTAAAACACGGCCAACTCAATATAAAAATAACCAGTGGCGCAACTCAAAATGTCACATGCAGTCCCACTCATACCAGAAAGCCTTTTGGAAAAAACTAAGTAAGCAAAAACACCTCCAAAAGAAGACGAGACAGAAGCAAACAGCCTGTGAATACACTGGCTACTAATCTCAGCTCCTGAAAGTCTGAATTAAAGCTATGTATGCAGCCTCCACAGTTGCATCTAAAACAAACATGTTAGATAAAGCATGTACTTTATTATTAGAGTCAGCTCAGGTCATATAAACTACAAATGAGATTCTGTAAGAATCGAGAGTGAGTAAGTGGACATATCCAAAAGCATATTCAGTTACATCACACTAAGAATAGAGAGAACCACATGAGGAGGGAGGAAGAGAATCTTCAGATGGGGGGACAGTTTGTCCTGACCACGAGTACGTTTTCAACAATAACAGTCGAAGTATTGAAAATTAATCCAAGACATCAAATGATGTGCAATTATAGTACACATTAGCCAATACCTAAAACCTTAAAGATCTTTTGTTATGTACCCAATTAAAGTACATTTTACATTTTGTATATATATATATATATATATATATATATATATATATATATATATATATATATGTTTTAAGACAAAATCACAACTAGCTAGCAAATGTCTAGGGTAATGGCCAATTCTCTGTCACTTGTATGTCTGTGGATAGTGAAGCAGAAGGGTTAATGTCAGGGGTGAGGGAGGCAGTGTGGGACCAGCGGGGCTGAACCTGGTTGTAATGTCAGTCTAGTGTCCCCACTGCTGCACGGGCACCTGTTGCAGTCTCTCCACACTCCACCGTGTCCACTTTCACTAGCACTCCCATGAGAGCCCACTCCCTTAGTCCACACTCAGTTCACAGGAAAATCTTTGCCCCAGCACACACACATATACATGCACAAGTACAACCAATCCATATTTCAATGGCTTTAACGATATTAGTATGTATGTATTTAAAAAAAATTAAAATAAATGTAATGTATTCATTTACCTAGAAGTGAATTATAGAATACAGTTACACCCAGGGTCCGAATCTCTGAAATGAACACCCGCCACTCGCCACAGATGGGTAGATTTTGTGTTTGGCGAGTAAATCTAGGAAGGCTACCCTGTCATTTACACACACACACACACACACACACACACACACACACACACACACACACACACACACACACACACACACACACACACACACACACACACACACACACACACACACACACACACACACACACACACACACACACACACACACACACACACACACACACATATATATATATGTCCTTCTATTCAACCTAGCATCAACTCTAAACAATCACTTGCCACCGGTCTGCTGCTAGCTACAGGCTACCTCGGCAAAAATCGCCATATACCAATTCCAAATTCCACTGTATAACGTTGACATTAGGGCTCTGGGACTACTTGTTTAAAGTTACCAGCAACGTTGTAATTTTGCTGATGAGTAAGTTCTTTGCGATTATAACAAAGTTGAACGTTTACGGTAGGCCCCTAATGGTTATATTTTCTTTATGCTAACATAATATTACCAATGCCAATACTGCCATAGTCGCCACGTAATTAAACAATGTGCTTTTGGACTTGTTTTGGAACGTGAGACCAATTTATGAATGGTTGATATGTGGTTGAGGAGGGGGCAAATGCCAAGCTCACTGAAAACGACAGAAGCTGAATTTAAGCTACTTCTTGACAGATTGTCCTTGAGCTGTAGTTTACCGGTTCATGTGAACAAAAGAATCCCCATCGTCAACCCTCTAAAACTGAGTGGTTCACACCAAAGTGTTTTTTGTTGTTGTTGTTGTTGTTGTTGTAATTTTTATTTTCTGCATTTAAACAGGACACTGCTGGAAAAGAGACCAGGGGGGTATTCCATCAAGCTAGATAAGCGAAAAGCCTAGCTTATTTAGATAAGTCTGGCTAATTTTTGTGAGAGATCCGTTCTATTACTGTGGCTAATATGAATCCCCGCTCAGTTACCAAGGTAATTTATACCACTGAACTAGCCTGCTCCGTAGTAGGCTAACTGTCAAGTTTAGTTTAGCTGTGTTACAAAGAATATCCAACAGGTGGAAACAAAATCCCAAAAGACAGTTCAGTCAAGTGTCTTTCTCACTCGCTTCACTTTTGTCACATACTATATGTCCGTGTTCGGAAACATACGTAGGTTCAGACCTTTTTCTCACAATGTATGTGACCAAGCATGAATATGAGTGTTTACGTCCATTTCACTTTCAGATTTACAATTCCTGTGTTCGCAACCTTGCCACATTAAACATAGGCCTAAAAAATAAAATGCTGAAATGACAAACAAGTGTTCACTTTGGCATTCCATTTCCTTATTGTAATTGCATTATTTGTGACAGAAATCTATCTAAAACACAATGTGACATTGAAAATGACATTTCTTTGTCACCATATTAAAAACATTTTTTATTACAGAGCTTTTATGCTTTTTTCGTTGGTGCAATAAAGAGACGACATACAGCAGTCGCGCTTAGTGCCGTGATCGAACCCCAGCCCCTGCGATAAGCACTTGCCATCAGTGAAACGCGCTCTTTGCCTGGTGAGCTACCAGGTAGCCCGTTCTCACTTACAGGCCTATATTAGGCATGAATCAGATATCCTATTATTGAGCCTGCTGATAGTATAGCTGTAGTCTCATCGTAACGATTTCAATGTTAATTTACATAAAAACGTAGGCTACTAAATTACGCATTTAATCTGTATGCAACTTTTGGCCACGCAATTTCCCTCGCCTTGAAAATCACGGCAGTATTGCCCTTTTTGGTGATGAGACAGTCAGTGGCGAATTTCTTTGATGTGTTGTTCTTGCGAGAAGATCACTGCTCTTTCTGGTTTTTGCGACATTTAATCTGCTTTTTGACAATCGATTGTTCCGCGCCGCTCCTGTTCTCCGTGCGTGCACACAGTGCCAGCTTGTACAAGCCTGGCTTAAGTTGACGTTGACTGGAGACGGCTGAATTGTGTTCATGGAACGGCTTGAGGCTTAAATCAAAGTTGACGTTTGTTCAAGCCAGGCTTTTTCTATTAAGCGCCGATTTTATAAGCGCGGTTGATGGAATACCCCGCTGGTCTCAGTCGGTTAACCCTGTATAAATAAAATAAATAATAATAATAATAATAATAATAAAGCAACTAGCACAGGCACAAATGACCGTTTCCATAGTAACGGCATAGCCCACTACAGTTAGCTAACGTTAACAAAAGCAATTTCATAATTTTATTTCCCTATTAGTATGAGCAAGTGCATGACAATCGTTTTTATTTAGCCGCGATTGGCACTATAGCTACTATATGTTGCCAAGTATATAATTTTAATAAACAATAGCTTATTTAAATGATAACAAATCCCACGCATGTAAACACACTAATGAATAATGCTTTTTTGACGTAAGTCTGGCGCTATACTTACTAACGTTCTAAAACTGCACTTGGCGATTTGAAATGCCAAATCTTTTGCGACGACATGCAACGGCTTCAGCCGTCCTACAGCTACTACACCGCTACAGCTTTTGTCTGCGACGTTCTAAAACCGGTTCGTTAATTGCGTCGTGAGTCATTGATCTGAACTGGCCTAAAGATGCTGGCTACAGTAATAGTAGGCGATTATATCTGGAATTGATTAACTATTGACAATTGTATTTATATAGAATAATATGATTGATTTGTTTTTTGCTCTTTCCTCAAGCTCTTGTTTAAGTTTGTATGCAACTTAATACCTTAACTCAATGCAATGTAAGCCTACTGAAATGTGACACAAAAATTACATTTATTATTTTGGCCGGTAAAAAATATGATTGGCCAGTGGATTTTTTCATCTACCTGTCCCCTTGGCCAGTGAGTCAAAAAGTTAATTTCGGACACTGGTTACACCCCCAAGACAAAAATATTTTTATATTCATATTTTACCTCAGTAGATTGTCCTGTTACAGAGAAATTACGGGATACAAATATTGCATACCCATTTTTTTTCATTCAAATCCCCATGCCTATATACCTATGCGGTGCAACACTCACCATGTTCTCTGTCTCAATGCGCTGCTGCTGGCGTTGCCTGTTGAGGGCGCTGTGATAGAGGCGAACAGGGGGCAAGTTTCTGACCCTAGATCCCATGACTGTACTGCCTGCTCTGGATCTGCTAGTGGGGTGTGAAAGCTCCCGGAGCAGCCTTTGGTTCTCCCGGTCGATACGCTGGACATCGTCATTACTGAATGAGTAGTTCTTTCTGTTCCTCCCGCCAGGACAGTTGATGACCAGATCATTATTCAGTCGTCTCTCTACACTGAAAAGGGCTTCATGTCACAGACAAAGGCAACAGGTAAGTCACGTAAGTAGTTATAGATTCCAAGTACAAAGTTACCTACAGTAGATTCTCACTCACTTTCCTCACTATTACAATTGAGGTCAATTTGAGGATTTTCCTCAGGCTGTTCTTGCTGTCTCTCTCCTAGACCTTGGTTCTCTGTCTTCTTCCCCCCAGACTCCAAGGGGAGGTCCAATGACTGTTTTGGACTGATATCTGGAGTGGAGAGTGGGGTGACGTCTGTCACAGTATCCTCAGACTCCTGCGGAGGGGTGGAAGGTCTTTCTCTTGGTCCTGCTGAGACTGGCCGCGGCTTCCTTTGTCTGGGGGATGAGGATGGCAGGGAGGTCTTGGGCCGGGTCAAGGCAGGTGGCTCAGGGGTGCAAGCATCTTTTGCACTGCTACTGGAGCTGTCTGTCTCTGGGTCCGCTCCTGACTCTGATGATTGTGGGGATAGGCTTTGGGGTTGAGTCTTCCGTAGCAGCTTCTTGGAAGTACCAAGCAGGGCACTCTTTGATTTAGTAAGTCTCCGAGAGGGTGGCACCACCTCGTCTTCCTCACTCTCATCCTCACTGTGGTGATAGCCATCTTCATCATCTTCTTCCCTGTCATCGGCTGATGATGCTGTTAACTGGTCATTTGAGCTCCTTCGGCACATGCCAAAAATCTCCTCCTTATGAACTCTGCCATCTTCTACCACTTCTTCCTAGATACCATGAACATTAAAATCACTCAAGTATATGATATTTTTGGGACAGTAAATGTACTCAACAGCAATTTATCAAAAAATCCTGTCAGCAGTCATACCTCTGATGTAACAGATGATCCACTGCTTATCTCTTCTGGCCCTGAGCTGCAGCTTTCATCCTCTCTCTTTGCTGGCGCCAAGGTGCTGTTATAATTGTCTTCTTTTTTCGAGGGTATCGTTTCCTTAGGGTGCAAGGCTTTCTTGTCTTGCAGTGTCTCAGATACATTACTCTGTTGTTTTAATGGATGCTCTACTGCACTGTGACTTCTCGATTTTGCAACCTCAGAATAATTTTCCTTCTTTACCGCATCTTTGCCGAATCTGCTGTCATCACAGTCACTGTCAAAGAATGAGTGGTCAACCTCACCTTCTAGATCTTTGGGGCTGTACATGCCAGTCTGTCCTCCGTGCTCCAATTATGAAGAAAGTCTGTAAGATAATGTATATTACAAGACAAAAGCTCAACCAATTGGGCAGTTTAGCGAGCAGCCTGTTGGGGATATATTCACACGTTAAGGTTAAGGGCAGTATTACACCAAAACACTTGCAATAGAAATATTAACAAGCTACATGTATATTTTCAGACACGGAACAACAAATGTAGAGGTACTGTGATGTCGCTCGTTACTGTAGTAGTTTACTGCATAATTTGTGTAGATTTGTATGTCAATGCTAACGTTACTAGGTTAACTGTCTGGTCAGACACAGTTTTTTTAAGGTTTGATCAATTAGCTCCATTTCAATAATTTAAAACAATCCGTAACGTTAGACTGACACATTTGAACAAAATGTATTGATAGCTAGCGTTCACTGTTACGTTAACAAGCTAAGTAACATTAGCTAGTGCTAACGCGTCCACTAACTTATCTTTAACTCCCAGTGCTCAAAGCAATGCAAAACATTAACAATGTATTGGAGCAGTTAAAGTGCTTAGTATTTTCCATTACAAATATTATTTACGTTTTAGCTGAACATCTAGTAACTGTAAGACAACGCTGGCTTAAAGTTAGAGTAAAAGCATCCACAAATGCATCTAGCTGACAGAGCGTTGGCAGGATAACCAACCAAGGCGCGTCACTTCCTAGCAACAGCATAATTTTTGTATACAGATTTCCAAAACCGTAATCCCACTGCTTTTCTTGGAAAGACACGCCCCTCAAGCGCTAGGATTGGCCAGGCCACCATGAAAACATATTTGAAGGCTGTGCATTTAGGTCACGTTTACAGGTTTGGCACGTTTGGCACCCTTTATCTCACCAAGAATAATAAATTGGCTAAGTAAATAAAATGTATAATAGCCTATGTATATATATATATTTTTCTTCTTTTTCTTCTTTTCATTAGGTGCCTAGTAAACAGGGCACTGATGCAAAGGATCAGTTAATCAGCCAACCAAAATTATAAAAAATGATAGAATGCTGCCTTAGAAAGATTAAGGCACGGTAAATGGACTGGGTAGTATGACAACAGAAATATATTGCATCATCATGTAGTCTAAGTGAATATGGGCCCCTATCTCTATGATGAGTACAGAGAGAAAAAGTAAGTGTAATATTAGTGATGAACCACTTATGAAACTGGCACGTTTAAGATTTGTTATGAATAACGTTTTCACTATTATATTATTATAGAACATGACATTTTCTCTTCATTAAGTTCCACAGCAAGGAAATATATTAAATACTAAATATGTATATATTAAAACATAATAAACATCATTCAGAACACACAATCTACAGTTTTCTGTCAAATAACGTTAATTGTAATGGCTCCATTGCTCAAACAAGCTTTCCCCAATGTATAGTATGCGCTGTGTAACATTTACAGTTTAGCTTTCCAACTATGTAGCTAGTGACAGCTAGGATATTGTCCAAAAATTTAGAAAAATAAAAATTATAATAGAGATATAATAATGTATTTGATGATTTTCATAACATCAAGTGTGAATAACAATGATGAGCAGCAATGCAGTAGGTAACTTCATTACTAGTGTTCTAAGCAGGTGGTTTCGTTTCAAGGCAAGTGCCATTGTTGCTATTGCTGTAGTACTTTGATCAAACTTCTGTATAAATAACACACCGGTTGAATTAGAACATTTTGTGTTTACTCCATATCACACTCAGAGTTTGACAACGTCATAGGCATGAATTGTTGTATAGAGTAAGTATCATAGTCATGACAATGGCGACTTGGGGGAGGAGATGCACTGCTTTCCTCTATCCATTGACAGCCTACGTTTTAGAATTACTTTCTCTAAAAGTAGGAAAAATTATTGGAATTGTCTTAAAACGTCATGCAAATATGCTACCAGCATACTGTGATATCTCAATATTAAGGATCTTCAGTGTGTCCAGTTATGTATTCATAATTAATACATTGTCCCCAGGAGTCCAGCAGCTAATGTAATGTAAAGTGTGCCTCCAGATGCTGTTTCACTTTTCAGTTAGTCAGTCAGCACAGCAGTAATCAAAGCCCCCCAAGATCTGAAGCAGCTTTGGGCCCTATTCTCCATGATATTTGAAGTTGATTTTACTATACATCAAGTGAGAAATAGTAGATAATAATTGTAATTTAGCATGAGCAATTTGGAGCTCAATAAGCAGGCATTATTTAAGTTACTTTTGCATATTTATTATGTCAAAGTGCTCAACTGCTGCATCTCCATCAACAAGAAAAGGATTAGCTTGAGGCGCGTCCCCTGAAATTGCAATTTGTCATGGGCGTTTTTTAATAACCTAGTCAGACCCAGAACCGACAAGCATTAATGAAACGCCAACACCATGTGCTATAGAACTTGGAAGAATACACCACATAAACCTGTGTCTGGTCACTGTCCTGGAATTTGCATGCCAATGCAAGAGAGGCAGGGTTGGCGCTTAGACAGTGGGGATGTGAGCCTGTTTCTATGGCAGCACCAGGTCCCTATATAACCAACAGCCCATGAATACAAAGGAACAATAAACATAAAATACACAAGATGTGCCATCAAACTTTTAGTAAAGGAAGACAATTTAAAACCAGTAAACTTGAGTATTATAAAAGTCAGCATTATGGCTTCGGTTTCGAAGGACCAAGATACCAAATATATTACAGTTAGGCCCAAAAATATTTGGACAGTGACACAAGTTTTGTTATTTTAGCTGTTTACGAAAACATATTCAGGATACAATTATATAATCAATATGGGCTTAAAGTGCAGACTCTCAGCTGTAATTTGAGAGTATTCACATCCAAATTGGAGCAAGGGTTTAGGAATTACAGCTCTTTAATACGTAGCCGCCTCTTTTTCAAGGGACCAAAAGTAATTGGACAATTGACTCAGAAGGCTGCAAAAAAAAAAAAATAACAACGCTGCATGGGCTCTTCCCTCATTAACCTGTCATCAATTAAGCAGTTAAAAGGTCTGGAGTTGATTCCAGGTGTGGCGTTTGCATTTGGAAGCTGTTGCTGTGAACACACAACATGCGGTCAAAGGAGCTCTCAATGGAGGTGAAACAGACCATCCTGAGGCTGAAAAAAAAGAAGAAATCCATCAGAGAGATATCAGAAATGTTAGGAGTGGCCAAATCAACAGTTTGGTACATTCTGAGAAAAAAAGAGTGCACTGGTGAGCTTGGGAACTCAAAAAGGCCTGGACGTCCACGGAAGACAACAGTGGTGGATGATCGCAGAATCCTTTCCATGGTGAAGAAAAACCCCTTCACAACATCCACTCAAGTGAAGAACACTCTTTAGGAAGTAGGTGTATCAGTATCTAAGTCTACCATAAAGAGAAGACTGGTGCAAACCATTAATCAGCCTCAAAAATAGAAAGGCCAGAATTGACTTTGCCAAAAAACACCTGAAGAAGCCAACCCAGTTCTGGAACAGCATTCTTTGGACAGATGAGACTAAGATCAACCTGTACCAGAATGATGGGAAGAAGAAAGTTTGGAGGAGAATTGGAACAGCTCATGATCCAAAGCACACCACATCTTCTGTAAAACATGGTGGAGGCAGTGTGATGGCATGGGCATGCATGGCTTCCAATGGCACTGGGTCACTTGTGTTTATTGATGATGTGACAAAAGACAGAAGCAGCCGGATGAATTCTGAAGTGTATAGGGATATACTTTCTGCTCAGATTCAGCCAAATGCAGCAAAGTTGATTGGACGGCGTTTCACAGTACAGATGGACAATGACCCAAAACATACTGCAAAAGCAACCCAGGAGTTTTTTAAAGCAAAGAAGTGGAATATTCTGCAATGGCCGAGTCAATCACCAGATCTCAACCCAATCGAGCATGCATTTCACTTGCTCAAGACAAAACTTAAGGCAGAAAGACCCTCAAACAAGCAACAACTGAAGACCGCTGCAGTAAAGGCCTGGCAAAGCATCACAAAGGAGGAAACCCAGCGTTTGGTGATGTCCATGGGTTCCAGACTTCAGGCAGTCATTGCCTGCAAAGGATTCTCAACAAAATGTTGAAAAGTAACATTTTACTTGGGGTTATGTTTATTTGTCCAATTACTTTTGAGCCCCTGAAATGAGGAGCGTTTGTATAAAAATAGCTACAATTCCTACATGTTTAATCATATATTTTTGTTCAACCCTTGAATTAAACCTTAAAGTCTGCACTTCAATTCCGTTGTAGTTGTTTCATTTCAAATCCAATGTGGTGGCATGCAGAGCCCAAATCATGAAGATTGTGTCACTGTCCAAATATTTTTGGGCCCAACTGTATATAGTGTGCGTGAGAATCCTTGGACCTCAATTCTATACAAACTGGCGCCTATGTACGGCCTTGCTTGACACCCCGCACACCATTGTAGTAATCCAGGCGTGAGGTGACAAATGCATGAATGAGTGTTTTAGCATCTGTGAGGGATGGACTGAGCCTGGAGACGTTTTTCAGGTGGAAGAAGGTAGACTTGATGAAAGCTTTTAGGTTTCAAGATTTCTGACCTTGGCAGAGGAACAGCTTGAGGAGCCGTCGATTGTGATGACCCCAACACCAACCTTTCTGAGTTGAGAGCCACAATAGTCAGCTCTGTCTTACCTAATTAGTCTTCAATTATTTATCAAATGTTAATACAATTTAGTTTGGTTTTAGGCATTATTGGGCCTACCAAGTATTTTAAAGCTCCCTGACCTAACATACAGTATATGGGACAACACTCTAGATGAAAGACAACAATATACATCAAGTTAACTTCTGGATCAGATTAGCAGACTCGAGGGGCAGCTGTGGTGGAAATAAGAGAAATTCTCTTGATCAACTTTATTGAACTTTATTGTTTATTTATTTTTAAACACAAAATTAAGCATTTCCTTTACAAAATTGTTGTAATAGTCCGACAGACATATCGTAGGCAAAAATAAATTCAAATAGTTTTTGGTCTTTGAGGCAGACAGAGGTTGTAGTAGGCATTCTGATCCCAAAAATCCTGCCCCTTCCAACCACACCAGCCCTGAGGAAAACAAGTCAGTGAAAGTTTCAGCTGCACTTCTAATCATATTTAGATTACTTTGACAAGGTAGTTTGTAATAAGTAAGGTTTGTATCCAAAGAAAAGGGGACCCCAACCTTTCAGTCCAAATGCAAAGAGCAGTAAATAGATTCCTCACAGTGTAACAGATGTGAAACTATACATGCTGGACAATAGTGCAAATAATATTGCATTCTAAGCCAAATATTGGTGTAAAAGGTCCTGTGTTTTTCCTTATTTTACGGAAAGAGTTTATAGATAACGCAGACCCAGCAGCAGATAAGTATCCAAAAGAGCAATAAGAATACCTTGTCTGTGATAACTTGCAAGTCTTCTGCTCCTGTATAATGTGGATCTAAGATCAGATAGCGAATTTGGCCAGTGGTCTCACTCCACACCACACCTAAAATGGTGTGAGCTAGAACTCCCCCTCCTGGTAAAGAAACCAAAGCAAATTGTGACAGACAGTGTTATCTCGCTGCAAAATAAACTGTAAAACTTTTATACTGACATAAAAATGCATCTGCATACACTTCTACAAAGTAAACAATGCATTTTAGCTCACCAATCATAATAGGAGTCCCCTCAGTAAGGAAATGGGTAGCAAACTCTCTGCCCTTTGTGGCCAACTCAGACCCCTTGCTGGAACACAGCAAGCACATAGCATTTTTTTTCTTATGAGAAAACACATTTGAAAGAATTTACGTTTCTGACGTTCAGTTAACAAAGATCCGATGCCAAAATATTAATAATGGCCGAAACCAAACCAAACAAAAAAGCTTGTTTTACAAAAATTAATACAGTATTACACAAATAGGTATTTATAAATTAACACATGTAGACCCCACCTCACAAACATTATCTTGGAGGTTACTCCTAGCAGCTGGTTGAGAACAGCTTGGAGCTCGATAGAGCCGATCCACTGGCGAGAGCCAATGAAAGAGGCCTGCTTGTCTCCAACGTCCACTAATGCCTGACAGGGAAAAATAAAGCGAAACCTTACAGTACATAAAGTTTTAAAGATGAGCACCTAAGGTATCTTCTTGTAGTAATATGACTAAAAAAGTAATTGGTATACACCCATTACCTGTTGGATCTCCTTGTGAGTGGGTACAGGCTGCTCCACAAAGCCTTGCTGCAGGAACCAGGAGCAGATGGTCTGGAGGGAGCGGTAGGCGCAGCCCCAGCCATTGTCATCCATACGATCCTGCATGTAGTGGTGGTAGCTGTAGATTCCCTGGACCAAGTACAACTGGAAGATATACATGGATTATTCAGATTTATGTTTACTGCCTCCATATTAAATCCCTTTTCGGATTTGAAAATGTACCATGTGGACCAAGATAGAAGATAGAGGTTGAAAACAAAGACAGAAAGACTAGGTTCTAATTCTATGTCTACACTATGGCAATAGTGCTGGTAATGTAGATTATGGAGTCTAACCTTGCCATTGTTCATGGCGGGATGAGTCAGGCTAAGATGAGGATTTCGGAGGTAGCCATCTTTGTAGGGTGCATCAGGAAAGTGAAAAGCGTTTGCTCTTCTTAAAAAAGGCCTGTCCTCCGGTAGTTTGTACTTCTTGTGCAACTCCTGTGCAGATAGATTCATTAAAATGAAATTATGTAAAAAATCAAAAACATAATGCAATTACCTTTCAAACCAACTTTGATTAAAGGGATACTTCACCAATTTTCTTAAACAATATATGTTGTTGTTTAGGCTAAATTAAGTAAGTATATTGCACAAGTTTGGGTCATAGGATTAATAAGTGAAATTCACATATTTTTCTGACCACCGACATTTAAATGGTTAATTCATTGTACACCACAATGCTCATAGATCGTTGCGCAAATCAAACTTAGATCCAGCAAACACTTGGCTGAAAATGTCGGTAATTACATTTTTTTTTAGGAAGGACCCCCGATGACGCAATAGACACATTTTCTCAACTCGTTTGCCATTCTGCTGTTTGATTGCGAAATGCTAAATGACAATACAATGTTTAAAATAAAACATCGGTATCCGATGAAAAACATATCAAAAGATCGAAAATGGGTGAACTATTGCTTTAAATGTAATTATTCAAATTCTGTGATTGTTACAGTGCGCTCCGTCTCCAGCTCGCTGTCAGGTACTCCCGCGGGGTAGACTGTGGTCACCAGTCCCGCTGGCTCCGGAAGGAAGAAGTGAAAAGGTTGGGGCACCGACATGGTGTAGCCTTTTATGTGTTTCAGAGTCACCTTCTCCATTTCACACAACTGGTCAATTATTGCTGCTACCAGTTTAACATAACCACTGTAATTGGACAAGCAAACAACAATAATTAAGTTTAACAGGGCGATTTGTATCATGAAGCAATTTTTATCCCTTTGTATGCATTGTGGTATATAAACGAAAGAATAATGAACCAAGTTGCAATCCTGTTTTAAAGAAAGAGGTTAGGCATACCCTTGAATTGTCTCACTGTTCCCCACACAGACAACACAGTCCACAAGCAAAGGTGTGTAGAGGAAGTGGTGCTTCATACTTGAGTTATGAAGGGTGGGGGCAAATAGGAGGCCTGTTTCAGTCACCTCAGTCATCATGTTCAGGTTTATTACACTCTGTGAGTGGAAGCACACAAAAAATGATGCCAGTGAAGATAAACATAGTGCATGGTACTTCAACAAACTGTACATTTTCCACACATTTTGTAGATTAACTGCAGGATCAGAACAATCCCTACAATTGTAATATTTCTGCCTCTTTTTTTCTTGCCATCGCCGTCCTCAACCATCCTGCAAAAAAACGAAAATAATTTGCTGTTGTCATTTCTATTCAGGTGTACCGTCTGTCTTCTAACAAGTCATAGCACCTTGGGTACTTCAATTCAATAAAATACTGCACATCAAGTGAGTAGAATCATATTACAATTGAACAATTCACCAGATGTTGAATAAATACAGTATCCTCACATAAAAAAAAACTCACTTTGTCAATTGTTGAACATCTTTCCACTGTGTAGTTGGGGTTATGCCCTGTGGTGCTGACTGCTCACCTTTATTTGGCCAAATAAAAACTTTGCTCTTGCAGACATTTAGAACGAGAGACTTGGATTTCACCTGGGAGTGGAGTGCCTTAAATGTTCTTGATATTGTCTTGTGTGTGTTTGATACTGGAAAACAAAAATTAAGAAATATAATTTAACTTTGTATCAAAAGGCAGAGAACTGTTGATTGTACAAGGCTTTTGGCAACAGGGGGCAGTGGTTGGAAAACATCAGCTCTCTCGTTGCTTGGAATACCATATCTGTTCAATAATAAATACCACTAGAGTCTGAAAGAGCGGGGGCGTAAGATGACTCACATACAGATAACATGTTTTTTTTTTTACCCTAAGCAACGCAACGACTATGAGCACGAGAAGCACTTCCGAAACCAATGCAATCATAGGTAAAAGCCACCAGATCTGCCCTTGTGGCTGGGAAATGGTTAACAACTGTAAGGGGCCTGAGAATACACCAAAGTAAGAAAGGGTGCCTAAGTAGGAAGAGGCAGGAGCATCGCATTGACCTGTACTTTTTAAGAAGTCAAGCAAGTAAGTCGAAAGAAGGCCAATGGCTGGACACAAACAGAAGTCTGCAGGTCATCAACAACTCCAGCACTGAGGCGGCACAGAAAAGCACCGAAAAACAAGGGGATAAGGTGGTAGAGCCCAATCAGGCACAAAAAACCTCCAAGGAGAGGATCAGTGAACAAAAACCTAAAGTAAAGTGGCCATCAGCCGCTGAAAATAATGATTGGGACTCTATTAAAATAGACCTAAAAAAGACACTTGAAAAGCTAAGGGGCACTGTGGAAAGGAAGCTAGATAAAATAGGGGATTCCATATGATTATGGAAAGAAGAGATTTGGGCTACTGGAGAAACTTCAAAAAACCCAGGTCATTAAACACATATCATAGACATGCAATGATATCCAGCCGACAACCAGAATTAGTTATGTAGCTAACATTACCATCTGTTGTACCAATTTGGCATTTGAACTCAAGTGATCCTTTCACTCGCAAGATTATGGTTCCAGATTCACCAGTCCTGGCTGATGAGGCGTCAGGAATAACCTGCGAGAATACATAAGTATACAAACAATTTAATAAACCTTGTGCCCTAATGTTAGTAGGCAGGTCAAACCTGTTTTCAAGTGATTATTGACAATTAATTGTTTAGATTGTTATTTAGTAAACGCTTGTTAATAAAAACAAATTAATAAATAAATTGTCAGTTTTTCTAAAAGTGACAGTTTAGTGTAGAAAAAACGTTTTTTTTATATTTGCCGATATATTATATTTGTAATTTCCATGTCACCAACCAAAGTAGTCAAAAAGCATAAACATCAAATGATCAACTTTGACATTACTGTAGTTCTTACTGTGAGCAAAATTGACTAGTGTATATTTTTGCTATAGTTATATGGTGAAATAAATTGTCTTTACATTTTCTATAATTCTCTTCTCACATCCACATTCCTGAACAAGTTTACTACGGGAACAGCTCTCTACTCAAAGTCACCTGTCGTTTTCTGCAACCCGTACAGCTGCTGGCTACCTATAGTATTGTCTCCAAACAACATGTCTTCCTATATGAAAATGGCTGTTTGCTTGATGAGCTAGTCCGTCAATGAGATACAGGCATGCCACAAAACTCATTGGCAACCCCCAAACCGGTCTTCTCACAATCACTAAATAGAGTTTTTGACTCCTTTTTCACTCTCTACACAACATCTAGTCTTTCACTAAAATTCCGTTTTGAGCAAAAAACCAATTCTGTCTCCTGCTTATGTTCTAAGCACCCTCTCCACGGTTTGAGCCTTTTTAGCAGTAATTTGCTAGAAGTCTTCTATGACATGGTCTCACTGCACTTATTCAGCTTTGATTGCAGACTCATAACCTTTACCTCTGCATTGCACAGTCTGCTGCCCCTCTCTACCTATCTTTCTCCTTAGTGAGGTAATCCAAGCCTTATGTTCCTTCCTCTAACCTCTCTATCTGGACCATCAACAACGTCACCTGCCTCTTTAAGACAAGTTCTGTAAGAAGGCATCCTCCTCTGTAACCTAACTAACTTCCACTTCCACCTCCAAATGGTGGGAGGTAGCCTAGCTATTCTCAGAGGTTTGGATGGCTGTGTCAAGTTAGCTGAAGAAGTTGGAAAATGTGCTCACTAAATGGGATTTGAAAAATAAATAATAATAATTGTACATGGTTGAGCAATGAGCACCCCGACAAAGTATAGCACCAAATGTGGGCCTCTATCTTGGTGGTTCAGACTAGTAGCCATACCCACAAAGGGCATATATCGATTTATGGGTACTAAAATCTGGTTCACAATCCAGTCCTCTAGTACACTCCTGCATGCCAGGAATTTGATCTTTCCCAGTTAAAGCACACCTGGTGCTATTTGACAAGGCGTTGCTGTAGGTGACCAAATACACCAGGTGCGCTAGCACTTGGGAAGATGAAATGCCTAGAATGGCTGCAGGAACTTGATGACTGGATTGGGAACCACTGACCAATCAACAAGATACTGTACATAGCACACGCAAAGCTCGAGATTGTTGTGATCAAAACAAAACATTATGTCTCTTAACTTTAAAAACGGCCAAGGCTTTTTATTTAAATATGAAGAGCGCCGAAAGATCAGCACTTTTCATGTATTAAAAACAGCTAATAACATTAGAATTAGAAAATGTTCTTTACATTAATTTGTCAGGGTTCCCACTCTTTTAAAGAAAATAATCTTCCAGGACCTTTCCATGACACTTTCTGAGTAATACAGGACAGCACTTGCTTACAAACAGTCATGTAATTGACCGATAGGCCTAGCTAATATTGACACATTTAACCCGTTTTAGTCCACCTTTTTTAACGATGCAGGGATCATCATGAAGTGTCTCAGGTTCATAGGTGATGGCTACACCCACATCAATGCCAACTAAGGTGATCTGGCCTCCTCCTTTTGTTACGTCAGCACTGAGTGATAGCATGTGTTTTGTATTTTTTATTTGAAATGATATTTTTCTACGAAGCCTCTAAAATATGGATAGTTTACAAATCGTCACTACAACAAGCGTTTTAGAGACGAATCCTACAGTGCGAAATAGAAAAACAGCAGGTTAACGACAGTTAATGTTACTTTTAAACTATGTCCAAGACAATATACATATCAATATACATATTTATGTCCACTTAAGGTTGATGACGTAAAAGTCAAGGCTAACTGCGTTTGCCGTTCAGAGTTCTCCGGCCAGAACGTTTGACCTGCATAATAAACACAAGTTAGAGATGCGATGAACTGACACGCAGTGCCATTCTATTCGGAAACGCTTTTCAGTTTTCGATAATTATTAGCTGGCTAGCTAGCAAGCGAGCGAACATTGATCGCCATCTAACTTATTCCTTTACTGTGTATTGAAAGCACGAAGTCAAGCCTAGCTGCTTTTGCATTAGAGTAACCTAGCTAACTCACCATTGCTTCAGAAATGTGAATTATTTAGTCACGTCATATGTAAGTATTCAGTCAGTACTGCTAGGCAGACATGTTCCAGACTCCGCCCACAACAGGAAAGCAGCCCCGTGTACTAGCTGACTCCACCTCTCGCCAAAGAGCCAGTGCTCAGGAGACAACTCAACATATCTTGGATTTCAGAACTATCTTTCTTTTCAACCCGCTTCAAGTTCAGTAGCACTCACAGGTCTAAATTTTTTTCATCCCATAAATAATACCGCATTCATATTTCGTAGGTTAAGGATGCATAATAGGCGATTCTGAACACAGCCATGGACTTGTAAAAGGGAAGACTACAGACATACATATGAGATTCTACTGTATACAGCGCTGAAAAAAAGAGAATCAGCATTTGTATGTATGGCAGCCATTCTATTCCAGTGTCATCACACTATCCTCTTGCAATGGTACCATTTGGAAGTCAATAACAGTGCTAGTAGTGCCTCAAAAGTGAATAGGAATCAAAAAAAATATCCATCAACCATGCCAAAAAAGTTGAAAACAAGTTTTGAGTGAGGAAAAGAAGGGTTCAATTCTGGCTTTACCTCCAGAGGCATACAATTAATGAGCGTCCGGACACGTCCATTCTTAAAATTTCAATAACAGAATAAGAAAAAGAACAAGGTGAAGCAGCAGACATTCGAGACAACAAAGCTACTGACTGGCAGAGGGTGAAAACAACTCTACTGACCGGGATGACTGCCAACTAATTCGAATGTTACTCAACATCCATATGATGACATCAAGTGACCTACAAAAATAATGGGAAATGGTGGCTGGGGTGAGGGGCCAGGACCGAATTGAAACAGGCTCTTGGGAGCAGGGCTGAAGTTGTGCAAAGCTAGAAAAAAGCTCTTCGCCATGAGTAGCAAATCAGAGCTCAACTGAGGATTGCAAAAGACCATAAGGATTTGACCGTGGAGGACTGGAGTAAGATCATCTTCTTTGAGTAATATTTCAGCTTTGACCAACATCTGGTCGTCGTTTGTGAAGTACGCATGAATCAAGCCACATACAGGTTGTCTTAGAATAAGTCTTGGAGGGTTATGCCACCAAATAATGATCTCTGAACTTTTCCTAAATTAAAACATTAGTATGACAGTGTTTAAATTAATATGAACACGTTTTCTTTGCGTGAGGTCTGAAAACACAACATTTTGTTATTTTTTTTTGCATGTTCTTCAAATAAATGCTCTAAAAGGACAATAATGGATAGATGTTGTCAGTAATTTATAGAATCAGATGTAAATGATAATTTTACTCAAACACAGGAACTGATACACTTTCCAGAGCTGTATATTGTTAGATAACAGTGTGGCGTGTTTTCTAAAACTTGTCCAAAACAAATTCAAATATCCTTCTAGCACCTAGCATAATTGGCGCAATATCCATCATTCCACTTGTGTAATCAATTTCATTAAAACAAATTACTATGATACAAAACATTTTGTAATTTAAACAGAAAAGCACAGGAAGACAGTATATAAAAAAATTATTTTCTGAAGGGGACAGTTTTATTTGGTGGACTCCAAGGTGGAGGTGGATCCTCCTGAAGAATTCCCTGTACGTTTCTTTCCTCCATCTGTCTTCTCTGTTCACGCTCCTTTTTAACCTGTTGAAGAATTATGCAAAACTCTCATTATATTACTAATTGGGAAGAAAAACTATTTAGGAAAACAACTGGAATTCTTGGATGGGAGACCACTAACACAAGATTTCTGTTTAGATGGCTTACCAGCCATTTTTCATACATCTCCAAGGCCATATTATCCCGCTCTTCTTTTTCATAGCTCTCTTCTTCCTTGGTTTTCTTTTTACTTTGCTCAATTTTCATTTTTTGATTATAGGCATCCCTTTTTTTGTGATCCCTTTATCATAAAAAAAAAGCTTTGCTGAACTCATAGCTTCTAATCAATGTGTAATTAATATATAAATAGTCACTGACACTGGGGACATTTACCCAGTCAAAACACAAAAAGGTTAAGTCTCACAAATATTATTATAAATTAAAACACAGAATCCCGAAACAGTAGTAGGCCACAATACAATACTCACCAACTACAAAATGCAGATTTGCTATCTTTTCTTCTCTTTTCTTCCTTCTCTTGTTTTTTCTTCTTTATATTATTTTCCAGTTCTTTCTGTTTTCTGTACTTCTCTTTAAGTACTTTATCTTGTTCTTGTTTCCACTTCTCAAATACCTGCAACACTCCCCCAAAAACATTTCATGACTTTTTCATATCAGCGATGGACATGAATGAATCAGGTACAGGACTAAAGTTGAGTATGACTAAATTGAGTTCTTGAGTTCATGCTCAGTGACTCCAAATTACAGTCCTTTGTGGTTACTTTGCAAACCTTTACACTCTGCTTGTATCCGTTGCAAAATTCGATATGGCTTGCTGCTGCCACTCTTGACCTAGCTTTTATGTCGACCATCTATGATCCAAACAACCAGAATTGTTATTGCGTATATCCAGGCCTTAAACTATAGCACCGAACAAAAACATGACCGTTGCAACTGATAAGCAAGTTGGTTTTGTAGAGCCATCCAAGGACAACTCTGGACTTGATCTGAACATCGCAAAAAAACATACCAGAAAAAAATTGATTGTGGCTGTTTGTTACTGCCTTTATAGTTTGTGAAATATGCAAAGTATTAGGTAGAACATGCCCTTCAAGGTGTGCCACAGTATGTGCAATTTAGTGCATATAGCATGGATTTGACTTTGTCATACCTCGCAGTCCTGTCTACAATGCATATAAATGTAGTTTAGTATATATGTCTGTACTATGTATAGAATACACAAGACACTTGTCTAACCTCTTTAGCAGATTTCCTTTTCTCTTCTTTCTCATCAATTGTGCTTTGCTGTTTTCTAGTAATTTCTTGCTTCTCTTTCATTTTCGCATGAAGATATTCGGCTTTCTTTTCTTTCCAGGCCTCAAACGAGGCCTTAGCGTCTTCTTTTTTTGTTTGTTCCTCCTGGTATGTCACATTAAATACCATAAAGCATATGTAAATAAAGCCAGTTTTTACCCCATCTTTGACGTGCACATACAATATATGTTTATAAGGTGTTTACAACCTATCTGCTGGCTTTGTTTTTTGTATGTCAAAGACAAGATAATATCAAATGAACAGTACACCTAGAAATCTCTGGGAAAATCATAATCTAGGACGTTTTCCAGGCAATGTTCCCCATAATTATTTTATTATTATTATAATTATTATTATTATTGTGTTATTACAATTAGCAATTTTACCTTTATTCTATTTTCTTCTTTTAGCATTTCTTCTTGCTTTTTCAACCTTGTGGTCTCTTGCAACTCTTTTTTCTTTCTAAGCCAATCCTGTAGATTTGAGAATAAAACCGTGTGACGGTCATAAAAAATAAAACAAATAAAAACTGATATTCAGGCATGTGGTTGGATACTATGTTTGTACTGTTAAAATTGTTCCCTAAAATAAGTGCCAAAGCAGCAACTTCTGTTTTATCTGCCTTCTAGATCAAAAGTCAATAACTAAACAAATTGTGACAAAATATAGCCAGACTATAATCTGACCTGGTATATAGCAGCCCTGAGTGAATCTGCAGCTTCAGGCTGTGACTCTTGCGGAGGAACTTTCCGATCCAGAACCTTTAGAGTCCCCAAGTATTTGGACTGTGCGCTATAGGAACCCACACTTCGTGCCCTCTGGGAGCTTTTTGCAAGAGAACTTGAAGGCCTCAGTAAAACAAAGTACAATTATAGCAATGTAACACGTGTATGAAAATAAGTCACAGCAGGATTAGCTAAGGTCAATAATAATAGAGTTTACTGAATACTAGCAATTACCTGCTATCAGGAGATTTTTCACAAGCATGACTTAGTCTACTAGTAGAATGGTCTGACCGATCTTCAGAGTCTTCCTAAATGGAGAAACATGACAGGAACAAAGGGCAAACCGTATACATTAATATATTAACATCCTGTTCATGTGTGTGGCTACTCCTTGCTAATATCACAACACCCTAACAAAACTTGATGTGAAATGGCTTACATGTAATTCTTCGAATGAAGTTGAATACTTCTCATGCTCCTTGCTGTCGTCTGAAAAAGGTCTATCTAATAAAAAATAATGCAAGTGTTTCAAAGGCACAGAAACAAGATTTTCTATGGACATCTGGATGGCAGATAGCTTAAAATGCAATTGGAAATTGCATTGAGGACCCTCTTACCTCTCGATCCACAGGTATTTGTGGATTTGGAAGTAGAATGTGACTGTTGGCTTTTTGCTGACGAGGACTTGCTGAAGCTAGATGAACAGTCACCTTCAGGACCCTGTGATAAAAAAATTTTTTTTTTATTTTGTTGTTGTTTATTACAGCATTACAATAATAAAACCAAATTTCTGATTCGTCTCATTTAACAAACCTATTCACAAAAGATGGATTTATAGGTGAGACTCAGAGACCCACTCACGTTGAGAGTGTGACTTTTTATATTACTGGTGCCAGAGGATTCGTTGGTGGTGGTGGTGCTGGCTCTGTCAGTTGAGGAGAGTAGAATAGACACAGAGGAGGTGAAGGGTCTACTGAGGGAAGATCCAAAGTCCTCAGCTTGCTCCTCTGTGGGGTGAGTGCTCACCTTAAGGGCCTTTTGCCTAGGTTTAGGTTTAGGTGGCACCATTGGCTGGGTTGTTTCTAGTGGTGGTTGATTAAGAAGTTCTGTACCTTCTCCACCAACTGACTCTTTGCCATCTTCTCTACTCACCAACAACGAGGCCACACTGTCACCATCAGATGGCAAGGTTACTGGAGAATCCCATTGGGTAGAGTCCAATGTAGTGTTCAACCAGGATTCTGCAGATTTTTCTCTGGAACCTTTGACAAATGGAGTGTCCGAGTCACTTTTCTCAGATTCTGTGTTGTTATCTTGGTTTAAGCTTTTGGAAGGTTGAAGGGATGAGTTATGCACGTGGCTGCCTAAGGATTTGGGTGGCCCATTGTCAGGGGAGTCAGATGGCAAAGTGGATTTTACCCTTTGCGTCTTCAGAAATGACACTCTTTTTGGTCTATCATTTTCAACCTCATCATCTGACAGCTGAAAGTCGTTGATTTTTGTTTTACTTTTCCCAGCTCTAAATGCACTCATTCGCTTTTTTCTTGAATTGAGAAGTTCTTTAAAAGCAACTGTTAAAAAAGTTGTTAACATTTGTTATTTTATTTAACACAACTATGCTATAAATGCTATATCAATAGATTTCGCTGTTGTGCCAATTCACACTCTCCACACTCCATGGAATTAAAAAACGTTGTATTACCATCTTCATCAAAATCCTCTGAATAGGGGGATTGGTTAGCCTTGACTTTACTTGCCCTCGTATAGACAGCAGCTTGAAGTTCATCCTAGAATTGTAATAGAAAACTTGACATTTAACCTATAAGGCTAAGTGAAGTATTAATTAACAATTAATTATCTAAAATTAGGTTAGACCATTAATCCATCAACAATGAAATATGGTTAAGTTAGATACCTGAAAGGTTGTTCTTCTGGAAACCTTTGGGCTTTTACTATAAGCTAGTGTTGTGCTGGATCCCGTACCGGCCATTGCTAAACAACAGCAAATTAGTTAAAATGTGAACATTTACGTTAACTAAACTAAAGTCAAGTGGATCATTTTGATTTGCCTAGCTAGCTAGCTAGCTTGCTGTAAATCAGGGTTAACGTTCGTTAGCTAAACTGAAACGTTGAATAATTATTGACCAATTATTGATTGCAAGCCAGCAGCAGACCATTTATGTTTTCGCTCAACTGTTAGCAAGTTAACGTTATATCTCTAAGATGTTAGTACAAGTGAATAACATAAACAAAATGTTCAGTGGCTAGGAAAGTGCAATGCCATGGGTAACGCGTTGCGCTACCCAGAGATCGGGTTGTTGACTGCTGTTACCCATGGTAACGAGGGAGGAATGGAAAAATGTCTTCTTCTTTCATGCTTTTTGGCAGTTGGCATTCTTTACAAGTGTATTACTGCCATCTGCCACTGCCATCACTCACAGTGTTTCCGCTTTGTCGCGACTTTTCAGACCCTCCTAGCGACTTTATTTCTAAAAAGCGACTAGCAACATATCTAGCGACTTGTTCAGATCATCAGGGGAAAAAAAAATCAAGAAACGTATACGAATATATTAAATTGCTAATTATTCCATACAGCGCGGCCGGCTCCCTCCACCTCTCCCTCTCTGTCTACACCGTGCGCAAGCCGACTGGGTACATGTGTTTCAGGCAGGAGTGGGAGTCTGGGAGAGCGAGTTTCTATGGCTACAAGTGGACGCTGTTTCTCTGAAATTTTCTCGCGCTTCGAGATATCTGTTTCTAAAATGGCATTGTCAAACAGTTTACAAATGACAAAAAAAAACAAAAAAAAACGGTTGCCAGTTTTTCTTTTTCCTTTTTTAATTCAAACACACGATGTCCCTGTAGATAGCTTGTGATTATTTGGACAGTGCTTTTTAAATGGAATTAGGTGGCCTCTCCCAGAGCCATATAGAGACATACAAATAAAAACTGGCAAACCTTTTTTTCAATCTCTCTATATGGCTCTGGCCTCTCCCAACCAACACACATCATCCACAACGCTTTGTGCAAATTGGTACATGATGAGGTCATTGTACATGTAAACAAGGGTATGACGTAATATGGCGACTTCTTGCAACTTTTGGAAAAAGACTGTAAAGTACATTTCTATGCAGATGATACCATTCTTTATTCCTGTGCTCCATCCATGGAACAGGCAATGTCAAACTTGGGCATTTAATTGTGCACAGAAATCTCTTAGAAATCTAAGATTAGTCCTTAATTAGTCAAAAACTAAATATGTGCTTTTATCAAGGGCCAAAAACTTAGATTATAAGGCATATAACATTTGCTCCCTTAATGGGACCCAAATTGAGCGTGTTGCAGTTTACAAATACTTGGGAATTTCACTAGATGAAAAGTTATAATTTGAGACGCATGTGCTTGAACTCACAAAGAAGGTGAGGATCAGACTTGGAGCTCTAGAATAAGGGCATGCTTTTCACTTGAAAATAAAAAGACAATTGTAAAATTTACTCTCTTGTCAGTCCTGGATTATGGTGATATTGTGTATATGCATGCAGCCCCAACTATTTGAAAAATCTCCTGACGCAGTTTATCACAGTGCTGTGCGTTTTGTAACTGGAGATAGTTTTAGAACTCATCATTGTATACTGTATGCAAAAATAGGATGGTCTCTCTTCCTGACAGGAGAGAAAAGCATTGTCTCTTTTTTTGTTTACAAGGCATTGCTGGGTAAGTTACCTTTTTATTTGATCTTACTTCATTATTAAAATACAAATCCAGTAGTCATAGGACACGCTCACAGGACTATATCATCCTTGAAAGCTGCAAAGTGAATACAATGGAACAAGATTCAATGGGACATTTACTGGAGGATTTGGGAGTTGAAGAGTGTTCTTGTTTTGGTTGAAACTTAAATATTGTACTGTATTGTGAATATTGTTTTGTAACTTATTTTATTTATTTATAGTAGGACTATATTTTTTGTCATTTATATATTCTGCCTTTAAACAGGGCACTGCTGGACTAGTGATCTGGCCTCAGTCGGTTAACCCTGTATAAATAAAATAAATAATAATAATCATAATCTCCTGTATTCTCAAAATACCTTTTATGTCTTTTATGTCAATAAATGTCTCGCGATACCAGACCTATCGCCACACTTCGTTGCGCTGTGCAAGTGTCAACAATAACAAATGTATCTCGTCATTAATCTCGCTTGATTTACGATCAATCTCAGCAGCCAGTAAGTAATAACATAAACATTTAACAAACCAGCCAGTAAGTAATAACCAGTCACAAATGCTCAAACCTTTACCTTGAAAATTCCTAACATCTCTGAACTTCTTTTTTTTGAGTAATTCTTCAGAATGAATGTTATCTTTTTCACTGAAGACACATTTGAATATATATATATATATATATATATATATTAAATTTTATTTTATATATATATATATATACATATCTCAAATATAGCGCATGGCCATTCAGGATCATCTGCAATAGAACACTGCAGTCGAAGTCCTTCACCTTTTTTATTTTCTGACGTCAACCACCCCCCACCCCCCTTCACCCCTTTTGCTTGTGATAACAAAAGTCAAAAAGTCGACAAAATGAACATACAGTATTTCTCGTATACCTCACATGTTTTTGAATATACCAAAAGTGGTACCTGTCTGATCACTGTCATAATAAAGACATTAGTCAACAGAATTAGAATCAGCTCGAAAGATTGTCAACATTTAGTGCTATACTGTTTTCTGAGTCTCAAATGAACAGTTTATTATCACCTTTTGTCACTCTGATTTTTCTCAACTTGTATTTTACCCACCGTACAAATATTTTGTTTTTCCCAAAATAGTTTCTAGACCATACACCATTGTTATCAAAACAACACACACACACACACACACACACACACACACACACACACACACACACACACACACACACACACACACACACACACACACACACACACTCTCTCTCTCTCTCTCTCTCTCTCTCTCTCTCTCACACACACACACACACACACACACACACACACACACACACACACACACACACACACACTTTTACACTGAGTGTTCAACAAAATTGAAAATATTGTTCACTCTTTGGGCTGAAGAGGGAGTTATAGAGTTGCTTTGGAGTGAGCAAGCCAAATCTGTAATTGTTGGCACCCTGTAGATAATGCCATCACAGTCATATTATTATGTATTTGTTTTTATTGTCATGAAACAAGGACAATCATTATCTTACCAATTTTTTTATTATACACAGATCAGCATTTGATTACATTTAATCTTTGGATTCAATCTGGTTCAATTGCAGATTCACAATATGCCTTATTTACTTCTACACAATTGTCTGGCATGGCTGAAAACAAGGCAAGGACAGATGGCCCATTGGAAATCTCAATTGCTTTTTCATTTTTTTCTTCTCATTTCAGAATTCAGAATGCATCATTAATCATCCCAGCTGTATTCTTATGGACACAGTGTACAGTAGGCCTCTGTAAACAGCCATGTCTCCAGGGGCATAGTCTGTGGGTTGTAGTTCTGTGTAGTTTTATGATTTCATCACAAATTGAAACCCCAATTTAATACAAATTTGGTATTATGCAACTTAAATACCTTTTAACCTCGAGCTGATTCATCAGTTGAATTAATGAAAGTCAATGTTTGCAAATATATAAAATGTTATGAATAACAAGTTAAGATAATTCTGTTTATTGTGCAATCATTGCACAGTACAGTATAAGTGCATCTAATATAAGGGACCACCCACATAGTGTAAATACAGCACATTTAATAGAAAGGGTTCCATGCAATTATGTAACATGTGATTCCTTGGTTTTCCCTTTTTTATGATTTGTTGTTTGGTTTATCGCTTAAAAATATTGAGGTGATTCAGTTAACTCCAGCTGGAAACAGCTTGTTCTATTATCCCTGGTTCCTCTTTTAATGAATAATGCTATCGCATGGTTTCATCAGGGAGGCTTTTCCCAAAGGAAGATGAAAACAGATGGCAACTCATTCCAAGAGCTTTTATTACTCCCCATCAGTTAATGCCTTAATTCACTCAGACTTTGTACCAGGAATAATGACTTCCCTTAATTAGAACTGTAAAAGCACGAGAGCAGAATATAGAGATTTTACCAATCTTGTCTCTCATTAAATCTATTAATTGGTCTTTACAGTTACGCTTAAAGAAACAACATTAATGATTAAAAAAAACAAAATTATATATATATATACATACATATATATATATATATATATATATATATATATATATATATATATACATATTTATTAACAATTATACATATTTTATTTTGCATACATTTTATCATCCAGCATTTCTTTATGTGCAAAGGTATGAAGCATGAATACATACCTGTCATCAATTAAGCAGTTAAAAAGTTGATTCCAGGGTCGTTTGTATTTGGAAGCTGTTGCTGTGAACACACATTTGGAAGCTGTTGCTGTGAACACACAACATGGGACTCAAACAGAAGGAAAATCAGAAGGCAGATGTCCCACTTATACTAATAAACACTGAAGAGTTAAATACTTTCAGTCATTCAATCAAATCATTACAGAAATGATGATTTACAGAAAAATAGACTTCCAAATCTTTGTTAGATTTGAACATATAGTGTGAAGTGATTGTAATTGGTTTTGTGCTGTATAAGAAAATGTTTGAACATTAAGCATATGGCCTAAATTCCTAGAATCTCATCTATCCACTCATCTTTCCACAAGGAAAGATGAAAAGGCTCTTAAGTGTTTCCAATCCTACCTGTTCATTATTTCAACTCTGAAACATGTTGTTGTGTTAGATTAAAACATTGCTTCTCAAACATAACAATCTAGGCTACATCTATTCCTGTTTCCTCTCTGAAGTCAGTCAAATCAAATATTGACGTGAACTTTGAGGATTTGAGACCACAAAGCTTACATATTTAGGAGTGCACGTAGGAAATACAGTGGGCCAAGCTCCACTTAGAGTTGCAATCAGCAATCAGGTGCTGTGCCAAAGCTCAATGCACAACAGTTACCACAGCCCCCCATGCGGCTGTGATGCTCAGCTTTGGCACACATAAATCCGCGGTTAGTAGTGAAGTCACTACTTAGTTACTGCAGCCACTGTCTATAAAAGCCATCCACAAGTTCTCTCCATATTTAGCAGAATAGCTTTAAAGTCTAGGTCATGTAGATTTGAAGTCAGACTGTGACCAGATGTCAGAGACTTGTGTATGTAATTAGAGATCAACAGCAGTGAGCAGCAAATCAACCTAAATTCCACGTTAAAATACTAGTCATCAAAGTGCCCACCAGATTTTTGCATAATGGATGGTATAACACCTGATCCAAATGCATTGTAGCATAAACTGTGGGGAATGTGATAACACCTCTGTGACCTTCATGCACACATTTCCATGTTAACTTTTTTCGTTTCGTATTTTGGTGCTACCCTTATATCTCCTACATAAATAAAAGAAAAATCACATTGCTTTTCGCCCTGTGGACTGAGCACTATTTTATAGGAGAGGAGAGGAGAGGAGAATAGAATAGAGGAGAGGTTAAAACTGATTCTACATTATGTCTAAGATGTCCTGCTCCCTTTGCCTCGCAATGATATCTCACAACTTTGCAATATTACAAAAACAATTTGGTCTGTCTCCGTTGATTCCACAGATGGCAAATAATACCGACACTCAAATTAATATTGGCACACACTTCCTCTTTCGCATTACGCCAACATTACCCATTTGGTATGTTTGGATTTCCCCGAAGTCCATGACTGGGTCTGTGCTACACAGTATATGTTAACTGTTGTCCTAGTAAATTAAGATACAAATGCTAATCTCTGATTCAGACACACAACATTTAAAATTGTTTTGAGAATAAAGGCTTGTTCTTTCTATTTATATTTTTACATAAATATGAAATGTATTTGAATCAAATACATCTACAATAAATTCCCTCCTCATTCCAGTTTGGACAAGAAAATAACCATAGAAAGGCAGCTTCATACAATACTCGTGCGGGGTTTGCTGACAGAAGGTATTGTAGGTGCCATAGTGTGTTAAATGTATTCGTTTACGCAGAAGGAGTCAATAAACCGTTGTATAACGTGACATCAATCACAAAAATCACAAAAATCAACATTTTAGACAATCGTCATTCAGTGTGCGTAACAATGTGTAATCGTCTTGTACTTTCATGGTCCACTGCTTGCGCGGCTTTGAAGGCAATTTAGTTTGGTGCAGCGCAGACCAAATATAGTCCAACCTACATGCACATGGATTGGCCAGTTTGCGAATTTCTTAAGTTTCCTATTGGCTTTTGATAATGGAATATTGATCATCACGTTATTTATTATTAATACCGTATGTGGTTGGTGGGTTTTTTGCCAACGATTTACCAGAGTATAGGAACAGAATTGGCAGGTGAGAATCAGAAGAGACAGAGTAGTCTACATCTCTTCATGGTATTTGGATGGAGTTCATTTCAAAGACCAGAGTTACTCGTTCATTATGCCAGATGTTTTTCAGTGGAAGCAGATAGAATATTAGCAAAGCATGTTTTGCGCAAAATTTAAAGAATTGAAAATATCTGGAGAATGTCCCTTCTCCAATATCAAAGAAAATGATGAGCCTGTGGACTTTGACAAATGCTCAAGTGACCGTGCAGCTGATTTATTACCTATTTCTAAAGATGTGCATTCAAATACAAAGGACCTACCTCGAAGGAAAACAAGCAAGTCGAAAGTCAACCTTCATACATTAGGAGAGAGCATCAGAAAATTAATATGTCCTGAGGTAAGTTTTTCTAGCAGTATACTGAATAGAATACATTAGGAGCATTAGAGCATTAAGCAGGCGACCTCTTTAATATTTGCTGTGGTGTTTTTTTCTAACCATGTGCAAAGACATTTTAAGTTTGATTTCAATGACTACAGCTCAAATCCTGTCACTGCATTCATACACTCTAAAAGCACACAGAAATGGCCATTTTAGATGTTATTTTTTTTGTACAGTTTCAAAGACTATGCATCGCCTTTAATCAAATGATGAGACTGCCATTGTATAGATTTGAAATGGATAGGTAAGTACAGTATATGGCTATTTTTAAGATACTTAAACTTCACTAATCCAGCAACAAATATTGTTTAAAGATTTGAAAAGAAAGTCTCAAGAGACAGCCATTCAATAAATTGTTTTAATGGATAAACGTGTCAATGTGTAATGTTCTTTTAAAACTTAACTATGGAGCATAAACTTTTTTTATTTCCAGTCCAGCTGTGTGTAATTCAGACACCTTTCCAGAAAGGGCCATTGATAATCCAGATCATTTACTAGAAATTATGAAGACTTGCTCTGTCAAAAAAGGTAATTTCCAGCTTGCCAAGCTTAAACATCTGATTGAGTTTCCACTGAGCGTAAAACATGAACTCTACAGTATGTCATAGGTTTTGTGCTTTACATTTTAATTCAAAATTGTCTGTGTTCAATCATCAGGAATCAAAATGGACGACTTGAAAGTTGCACTTGGTGAGGAGCTTTTCAAAATATGTTATGAAGAGGATGGCCATATTTTGAGGGTAGTAGGGGGAGCTCTCCATGACTTCCTCAACAGCTTTAACGTCTTGTTAAAACAAAGCATGCCGTTAAACCCAGACAGAGTGGTTAGTGTAAATGAGGCCTCTGTGCTGTGCTTGGACAAGGATCCGGGCCTGCTTACTGTCTATTACTTCAACCCACACCCGGCCACTGATCTGTTCTTTCCTGGAGTTATCAAGGCTGCAGCTAGCCTTTTATACCTCACTACTGTGGATGTGCTGATGGAACCAGCTAGTGCCATGGAGAGAAGCTTCCAGTCCAGTCCTCAGCCCTGCCTGCTATACAGAGTTGTTGTGAAGGACACCAAGAGCTTGAGCCCCAGTCCCCTCCGAGCCACCTCAGCTGGGACCATCCCAACATCAATGTTCTCGACCATCTTCCCATTTCATTTGTTTCTGGACCAGGACTTGGTCCTGATGCAGATCGGAGATGGCCTCAGGAAGAGACTTATCCGTAAGGATGGACTAAGACGGCCTACTACGTTCCAAGAGCACTTCTGTATTGTCTCACCCCAGATAAAGTGCACATTCCAAGACATTTTGAGCATGCTGAACACACAGTTTATGATCCGGATTAAGCATGGGACCTCCATAACAGACAACACAGGGAAGGTAGGTAGACATTTCAGTGGAATATACAGTATGATCCAACTTTGACATCAGCGACTAATGAGGAATCAAAGGCTGTCCAAATGTTGACTTGAAGATAAATTTAGCCTGCAGAGAGTCTGTTTATCAGTGTAGGCATTAATTAGTGGAATACTCAGCCTCTTTATACCCCAGGAGGAGATCAGAAGCAAATGTCAAACCAAATCATTCATCAAAGACACAACGATGCCTATACTCTGTATTGCCAGTTGTTAAGTAATTTTCTCTCATTATGAACCAATGAAAGTCAGTATTAAATCTTACTTTTTAGTTAAATAATAATGAACAATGTAAAATTTGCTTCAATTTGCTCCTTTCCCAAGAAGAAATTTTATTTTTTGTCAATAATTGTTATTGCTGCATTGTTACATTGTCTAACATTGTCTATAGTGTCTAACAACAAAAGAGTGTCCAACAACAAGAGAATACATTCTACTGTAAACAATAGTGTCAGGAAATCTTCACTATTTATTTACGTTGTAATATACTATATGTTTACCGTACCAATTTTAATGTAGAATAATATTTTTGGATCCTAGCAAAATCACTAATAGATTTGCCACTGGCGCTGTGATTTAAGCCATGCTCTAATATTCTTGTATTCTAATTTCTTTATTTTTCTCTACTAGCTCATGGATCTTAAGGGCCAGATGATATATGTTTCTGAGTCCAATGCTATCTTGTTCTTGGGCTCCCCCTGTGTGGACAAGCTTGATGACCTAACGGGTCGTGGTCTCTATCTGTCAGATATTCCGATCCACAATGCTCTGCGTGATGTGGTCCTAGTCGGTGAGCAGGCAAAGGCGCAGGACGGTCTGAAAAAGCGTCTGGGGAAGGCCAAGGCTGCCTTGGAGCATGCTCACCAGGCACTGGGGGAAGAGAAGAAGAAAACAGTGGACCTACTATTTACCATCTTCCCTGGTACTGTAGCTCAACAGCTATGGCAAGGATACACCGTGCAGGCCAAAAAGTTTGACAACGTCACCATGCTGTTTTCCGACATTGTGGGCTTCACGGCTGTATGCTCACGCTGCACTCCAATGCAAGTGGTCACTATGCTGAGTGAGTTGTACACAAGATTTGACCACCACTGTGGAGAACTTGATATTTACAAGGTGAGTTAGAAAGCTGTGAAGGAGAAAGCTCCTCATGCCAAAAGACAAAGTTAAAATCTTAACAACAAATCCGGTGTGTGTTAAGCTGTTGGACTAAATATATTAAATTGTTTATTTTTTTATTTATTTGAGCATTCAACCTTATCCAAAATGGATAATGGTTGTCACTTTAAATTAATG
The DNA here is from genome assembly GCA_026901105.3 of Galaxias olidus. Lineage (NCBI taxonomy): Eukaryota > Metazoa > Chordata > Actinopteri > Galaxiiformes > Galaxiidae > Galaxias > Galaxias olidus. Next base: position 65,628 of record JAPMUY010008920.1, read on the forward strand.
ATGATAATTCAGAATTTTGATCCAAGATTTTTTGGCCTCCGAGAAAAGCGCATTTTTTTGTAAAGCAGACCATCAATTATTAAATGTTTTTCTCTTAAATAAGGGTCTGCAGTATCCAATGTGCAAAAACATTTTACATGCTTGTAACTGAATTTGGATAAGAATATTTATTTTCTGTACAAGCCAAAGTTTATATCAGGTGTAAAGTTGTACACAGATTTTCACATTAGTTCTACAAAGAGCCAGCAAAATTATCTAATCCTTTTATACAGCCTTATCTTGGATAGCATATTTTAGGACAGGCTGTGCTTGTTTCCAAACCAAGTTGCATACACTCAACCTAATCTGCTGGGAGGTTGGCTATGTAATCAATGTGTCATGGAAGAATAACAGAGAGAGCAGCACGTTTGACAAATATCTCGCAAAATACTGAGATGTCAGAGGTGCTTTCAGGACCGTTTCCACTCCACATGTGGGTCTAAAAATAAAGACTACTTTACACAACTGTTGAGTGCTCCACTGCTCAGAGTTACATGTCAAAGACAAAGAGAAACCTTTCTGGCTTTGAATATCCTGGGTCCTGGTATCCGCTCCATAGGCCAAAACATTTACCTTTCTACCAACAAGGCCTAAAGTTGAAGCCAAAAGTGTTGAAATACTTTTCTACTTGACAAACAAGTGCAATGCGAATTTAAATTAATTTGCTATTTATCTTTGGAGAGTTGAAGACCTGATAAATGTTTAAATGCTGAAATAATTATTTAACTTTAAAAGTTGTAAAAATGTAGGTCTTGCACAGCAGCGCTTCTAAACAGAAGTCTAGAAAGACTCATGACCGCACAGTATAGTAAAGTATAACTAAATAGAGATTATAGGTAAAAATTGCTTTAATTTAAGCAAAACATCAATAATATCTGAATACAAAAGCTTCTGATTTTAATTTTAACAAAGTGAAAAATAACCTGACTCCAAACTCATGATACAACGTTAATGCTCAACACATTTTGGGATCTAAAAGCTATTTGTCAAAGATCACCTTTCTTTTGTGCTCAGTGCTTCCAATTTTTACAGTTCAAGTTTTACTCCTAGGTGGAGACTATTGGAGACGCATACTGTGTAGCTGGTGGCCTACACAAGGAAAGTGAGACCCATGCTGTCCAGATTGCACTCATGGCTTTAAAGATGATGGAACTGTCTGACGAAGTCCTGACACCAGCTGGAGAACCAATTCGGGTGAGGGTCAAACCCATAATACAATAGTCTGTCCTAAAAACACATAAAGCTGTCAATTATAGCAATTATAATTACCAGTGGATAGTATCTTGATGGAATATTACATAAAAATGCTGTACATTTATGTAGAGAATACATCATTAGTTAATTTTGATTATCCCGTGTTCATTTCACAGATGCGCATAGGCCTTCATACTGGCTCAGTTCTGGCTGGGGTAGTTGGTGTCATGATGCCTCGATACTGCCTTTTTGGCAATAATGTCACACTGGCAAATAAGTTTGAATCCTGCAGTCAGCCTGGAAAGATCAACATCAGCCCCACAACCTACAGGTGAATGGTGATTTCTGACTGCATTACCACACTGTTGTTTTAATATGAAATAGTGCAGTCACAAGATTGTAAAGACAATGGGAGTAGGCCAATGGTGACACAGTAACTTGCTATTCTTTAATGTTGTTTTATTGTAAGCAGCCACCGAATGTCTGCTTAGTTGAAGCAAAAGAGGGAACAGTTTGTCAGTCCCGGAGTTGAAGCAAAAGAGGGAACAGTTTGTCAGTCCCGGAGACATTTTGTTTGCAAGAGCAAACTGTAAAAGCAAAATGTCAAATGTTTGTTTAGTCTTTGGAAGGACATGCTTCCACTGGCCACAAATAAAGTTTTATTTTTTCTGTGGTTTTTCCTTCTAGATTGCTGAAAGATTGCCCAGAGTTTGTCTTTATTCCAAGGACCAGAGAGGACCTTCCGGCCAACTTCCCTGCAGATATTCCTGGTGTTTGTTACTTCTTAGAGGCCTTTGATCAAATGTCCTTGAAATATAAGGATTACTCTAAAAAGGACTAACCTGGCAACAGCAATACAGGCATAACATATGAGATAACATAAGCTGGACCACTAAATGGGACATGACACTCCAAAATTGTAAGGCTTGAAGATGTAACAGTTCATAATATAAAAACGCCAGGTACATCCCAGTATACCACCATATATTCTTGGTTTCTGAGTGGTGTAATATTCAGAAGTATATGTCATGATGGACAAAACATCTTGTCATCCTGCGGTTTAGTGAAAAGTATTTTTGTCTTGTTTAAGGCTTAGTAGACCTCACTCCCACCCCAAAGTAATTTTAACAATATTCTATAGTGAAATATATGAAAAACGTTGATGATATTTATTAGCAAAACCATTTTAATTGGTTAATTGTCATTGGTCTGTCATTGCAACTACAGAAAAATGACTAAGCACTTGTTTATAATGTAGTATTCAACTTACCACATTTGTTCATATCACTCCATTTTCATACAATAAGATTTAGTGGACTCCATAGATGTAGATACCAATGAATCTTCAATCAAATCAATCAAAAACTGAGATGTAAAAGTGTTATTTTTGTTAGGTAAATCAACAATAAATGTTAATAAAAGTACTGGTGAATGTCTCTATTATTAAGCTCTCTATTATTAAGTACATTTTTGATCTCATCCAAAACAGTCTGTCTAGGGTTAAGTGCCCTAACATTATGAAGACTAGTCCATAAAAAGGTAAATTTTGTTAGTTTTAAATAGTTTACATTTAGGACTCTTCCCTTTACTGTTATGGTACACAACCCAAAAACACTCATATTTCTATAGGTTAGGTTAAGCATTATGTTTCAGGAATCAATACTATTACCATGATTTACTGAAAAATGCATGCAGATAGCTAATTTGCACAGATAATTGGTATATGACAATGGTTGACCTTAAGTGTTTGGATGGATATCAAAATAGCCTATGAAATATACATCACTGAGAAAAAGGTTAGCCAGTGTTCTATATTTTAGTAAGGCAATAAATGTGCATACTGTTTAATGCATATAAGATGTGTAGGTCAAAATTGCATAGTTCTCTATATAACATGAAATCAAACATTATGATGTATATAATTTTTAGTAGCAGACCATACTCTGAGACAATCATAAAAGTATCATTGTAAACTCAATTCAACATCTATAGTAAGCTAAGCTAATACATTATGTGATTATCTCACAAGTACGTTTGTATAATTGAAATCCCAGTTATTCTAACAGTGGTACTAGTGCCATTCTTTGGAATTGGTGCCCTTTAAGTCCCCAACCCTTTCTATGGGTGTTGTTAAACAGAAAAATCTCAAAAATACATCTGACTCACATGAAATCATAGAACTACATATATTTTCTATGTAGTGATGTCACAAACCTCAACCAGTCAGTCGGCACACACCCCCGGTCACGTCCAACACAGCACTTCCTAGTTATCTCGTTACCTGTATTAGTTTCACCTGTTCCTTATTAGTTTTCCATTGGTTCCTTGGTGATATTTAAGGCTTGTGTTTTCTGTTTGTCTTTGTGCCGACATTGTTTGTACCAGCCTGTTTCCTGAAAATCCTTTTTGATAAAGTATCATTATACTTACCCTGGGCATGCTTGCCTTTTTGTTCTTTTCATATTCTGCGTTAGTGTTCCTGTTTTCCCCGCTCACGTTTATTTTTACTATTTATTCCTTAGTTTTCTATCCTGCGATTCTTTCCGTAAAGCCCTCCGTAGCCAGGGCTCTTCCATTGGACAGCACGAGAGTATCGAGTCTGAAGTACATCACACCTCAGTCTCAAGTAGCTTACATTACCTCTCTCTTTACTGGACCAGCGCTAACCTGGGCCACAGCCGTGTGGAAACAAGAGACTCCAGCCTGCTCCGATGCCACCGTCTTCATGATGGAGATAAAGCGGAACTCCGACCACCCTGTCCGTGGCCAAGAGGTGGCCCACCACCTTCTCCAGCTACGTCAGAGGTCCCGCAGTGTTGCCGACTATGCGGTTGAGTTCCGTGCATTGGCCATGCACGGAGAGTGGGTGGAATAGGGAGGCGCTCGTCCTGGCATTTCAACATGGTCTCAACAAGACCATTAAGGACGAGCTGGCCTCTTCGGACGACATGGAGGAGCTGGAGACCCTGATCACCCTTGCTGTTCGTATCGATAATAGGTTATGAGAGAGATGCAGGCAGTGGCAAGCCAGAGTGCTCACAGTCGCTCCGGTATCACCGATGCCCGATCACCCAGCAGAGGAGCCCATGCAGCTGGGACGCACCCACCTGTCCCCAGAGGAACAGGAACGTCGCCTGAGGGACCACTGTTGTCTGTACTGTGGCCAGGAGGGTCATAACCTTCGCAAATGCCCTCATCGTACGGGAAGCGCCACTGCTCGCCGGACATAGGGAGGTGTCTGACGAGCCTGGCGGTGTTGTCCTCCTGGATTCCCCATATTTCACTGTCCTGCCAATTTGGTCTGGGAGATCAGCAACACACCATTCCGGCCTTTGTGGACTCCGGAGCAGCAGGTAATTTCCTCGACCTGGCTACAGCCCGACTGCTCAAGATCCCACTGCTAGCTCTCCAGTCTCCTCTTCCTCTTCGTCACGGCACTGGATGGTCGTCCTCTGGGCTCAGGGTTGGTGAGTCAGATACCATTCCTCTTCAGATAAGAATCAAACCGTGTCGCAATGAGTTTGCAATTCCATCTCCCTAGCTTCCATTGATCCTAGGTATTCCCTGGCTCGCTACCCATAACCCCCAATTTGATTGGACAGCTGGAACCCTCACCAGTTGGGGAAAACGGTGCAAGATGGCGTGCCTGCTATCTCCGGGTCCATCCTCTGTCCCAGGATCTGAGGAGGTCCTGGATCTCTCCTTGGTACCCCCAGAATACCACCACCTGGGGGCCGTATTCAGCCAGCACAGAGCTACCACACTTCCGTCTCATCGCCCCTACGACTGAGCCATCGACCTTCTACCAGGCACTACCCCACCCTGAGGCTGTCTCTACTCACTGTCCGGTCCCGAAGAGAGAGCCATTAAGGAGTACATCCGGGAAGCACTGACGGCCGGGTTCATCCAGCCTACCTCGCCAGCCGGTGCAAGATTCTTCTTTGTGACCAAGAAGAACACCATGGACCTTCGGCCCTGCATTGACTATCGGGGTCTTAACTGGATCACCATCAAGAGCCGTTATCCTTTCCCGCTGATGTCAGCGGCCTTGGAGAGGCTCCAGAGTACTTCTGTGTACACCAAGCTGGACCTCAGGAGTGTGTACAATCTTGTACGGATCAGGCAGGACAATGAGTGGAAGACAACCTTCAACACCCCGAGCGGCCACTACGAATATCTTGTCATGCCGTTCGGGCTTACCAACGCGCCCGTGGTCTTCCAGACCCTGATCAATGATGCGCTGCAGAACATGTTGGACCAGTCTGTGTTCGACTACCTTTATGACTTCCTCATCTTCTCGCAATCCCTAGATGAACACCGGCAGCATGTTCAGCAGGTTCTCTGGCGACTCCTCCAACACCACATGTACGTCAAGCCTGAGAAGTGTGCTTTCCATGTACCTCGGGTTGCGTTTGTTGGGTATGTGGTATCTAAGGGGGTGCTGGGATCCTCAGAAGACCCGCGCTGTAGAAGGCTGGCCTCCCCTCACGTCCGTGAAGCAGGTGTAGCGGTTTCTAGGCTTTACCAACTTCTACCAGCGCTTCATCTGAAACTTCAGCACCATTGCTGCACCTCTCACCGCCTTGACCTGTAAATCTGCCACTCCCTTCCACCTATCAGAAGAGGCGGATCGGGCCTTCCAAGAGCCCCTGTCTTGCAGCTCCTGGACTTGGTCCTTCCCTTCACTGTTGAGGTAGATACTTCCGGCTGGGGGGTGGGCGCCGTCCTCTCACAGCGAGGGTCCCAGGATCAGACGTTCCATCCTTGCGCCTTTTTCTTGCGTTGCCTGTCTGCTGCAGAGAGGAATTACGACGTGGGAGACCGGGAGCTGCTGGCCATCAAGCTGGCTTTTGAGAAGTGGAGGCACTGGTTGGAGGGGGCCCAACCATCGTAACCTGGAGTACATTGAGCGCACCTAGCGGCGGAACTCCAGGCATGCGCGTTGGGCTCTGTTCTTCACCCTCCAACTACACTATCACCTACCGGCCAGGTTCGAAGAATCAGAAGGCTTCTGCCGTCTGGTGGGGACTACTGTTAGCCTGTCCTTGGGCTTGCATCCTCAGAGCAATGGCCAGATGGAGAGGGTGAACCAGAACCTGAAAACTACCCTGCACTGCCTTGCCTCTGACCATCCCAGCACCTGGAGCCAGTCTGTTGTGGGCCGAATACCCCCATAAAACACTCCTCCACTCATCCCTGGGTATGTCTCCCTTCCAATGCCAGTTTGGCTTTTCTCCTCCTTTGTTCCCTGATCAGGAGGAGAAGTGGGCATCCCTACTGTGGAGGCCTTTGTCAGGCGCTGTCGGCTGCCATGGAGGAAGGCCCGTGCCACAGTCCTCGGAACGGCAAGGCAGCAGGAGGCACAAGCGAACCGGAGGAGGAGGATGGCTCCCAACTACCGCCCTGGACAGAGGGTGTGGCTGTCGACGTGGGACCCTAACCTGTCCCAAACCTCAACCACTAACCTGTCCCAAACCTCAACCAATCAGTCGGCAGAGGACCCGCCGACACACCCCCGGTCACGCCCATCACAGCACCTCTTAGTTATCTCTTTACCTGTTAGTTTCACCTGTTCCCCATTAGTTTTCCATTGGTTCCTTGGTTGTATTTAAGGCTTGTGTTTTTCTGTTTGTCTTTGTGCCGACATTGTTTGTTTGTACTAGCCTGTTTCCTGAAAACCTTTTATAATAAAGTATCATACTTACCCCGTGCGTTCTTGCCTTTTTGTTTTCATATTCTGAGTTAGTGTTCCTGTTTTCACTGCTCGTGTTTATGTTTTACTATTTAGTCCTTAGTTTGGTTTTCTGTCCTGCCTTTGGGTTGATAAGAGTTCTCTGTTCCTTGGGACCTAGACCCTTTGTTGTAAATGTTTTTGTTTCTATGGAACATCCACATGTGTTGTCCCCATTTGTTAACATTGCATTTCATCAATTATGTGTGGTCCAAATTATCCCAAACTTGATTTTATCACCAAGTATTTCTGATAGGAGACTTGCCTCTTGCTATGCTTCCTATCTGTTTGAATATTTTGTTATCTTATTCAGATGGAACTTGTCAAGCTTAATGTTTAAACTCTGTTTCCAGAAAAAGTCATATAAACTATGACTAGTGCAAAGAACAACACTATCTAATATGAGTAATGCATTGTGGTGCCATCCTATTCGCTAGTTGAAACTATTGGTCATTCTTGCCTAAAAAAAACTTTGGGTGAATGGTTGTTATAGGGTTGAATCCCAGTCACACTTAAATAGGCTGTCCCTTCAACCCTGTTATTGTCAATCATGTTACACTGCATTCCACCCTATTACATAAAAATGTTTAGTTATTTTGATATTAAGACATTTGAGAAAGATGCATTTAATGTGCATTTAATTATGTGTAGAATACCTGAACCCCAACTGAGTGATACTACCACAATTGTCGAAGATGTATATGATGAGCATCATACTTAAATTTATTCAAAATGAGCTATAACAAGGTTGAAATAAAATGTTTTTTTTTTCCAGAAAAGAGTACAAAATAATACATTTGACTTAAGCCTGGTGTGGGGAAATGTATTTTGATGCTATGTTTATCAAAAGAAATGATTAAAAAAAAACTAGAAATGTAAAGATTTTTCCACAAATTATTTGGCTCAAAAGGCACCGAGTTCCGAGAATGACCCACTAAACTGCGTTCAATGGGAATATTTTCATCAACATCTAGTTAGGGACAACCCTCAGCTTGTTTTTGAGTGGACGGTAGGGATGTGCGTATAATTTTCTCTACATCTGATTTGACAAACCGTCCGTTCCATCGGAAAAATACAGAAATGGACGCAAGATATTTTAGCATCTACGAGCGATGAAGCTTCATTATTTTTCAACGATAACTCACCATTAAAGGAATCGAAGAACTACTCGAAAATGGTACGTTAACAATCACAAGGCTATTCGCACCGATATTGTGATGCCAGCTGGGCTACATGCTTAGGCAAAAGAAAATATCCTCGTTTGTTGTGCTATTTGCTTATACAGGTTCGGAACAAAATTCGTTGACATGTACCTACTTTCTTACTGTCCAAATACCTTTTCACAGTTAAATAACGCATCACTGCCTTTAGGTCTATTAGTCAATATAGCATACTACAGTTATTTCCGTATTACAGTCACAGTATCAAACCCGATTAGAAAATTGTGCATCAAGTAAATGGTAACCCCCTGCGCTTTTTATAACATGTTATAACGCTAAAATATGTTTTTTTTTTTGTCTCTCTTGCACATCAGTATGGTTTTGTAAACCACGCCCTGGAACTTCTCGTATTAAGAAATTATGGCCCTGAAGTGTGGGAGGACATCAAGTGAGTTTCGTGATGTGTTTGTTATTTATTTATCCGTTTTCAAGCCATGCTGATCGTCTTTAACAAAAGCAAAACCCAATAAATTGTTGTTGTTGTGTTGTTGTTGTACAAATTGTCTCTAAGTGGCTCTAGATCTAACCAAGAAACTTCCCCATTTATCACAGATAAACACGGTTCTGTAAAGTTTTTAATATTTTGTTCTGCACAACATTGAATTGTTGTGGTCCATTGGTCTATTAGTCTATGCCAAACAAAGTTGTTGTGTTCAATAATTTGATCTAATAGTATTCTGTGTGTGTGAGTGAGAGAGAGAGAGAGAGAGAGAGAGAGGGGGGGGGGGTGCATTTAACCTTAAGTCATTGTGGGTTCATTAATTATTTAGTGGGGCTCTATGACAAAATATAATATCAAGTTGAACAAACCTGTAATCGCATTGGTTTATTACCTAACTCTTCTATTGGAATAAACCATTCATAAACTATATAGACTTTAGTATCACCTGTAGTAGTAAAAATGTATTTACATTCACGTATTGAAGCTCAAATAAATTTGTTGAATAATTTACCATAAGCATGATGTAATGGAATGATTAATGATGCAGAGTAATTTATTAACTAGCCATGAAAGTGCTATTTTCAAAAGAGAGAAGGGTGTGTACACAAACAGTGGGTTTAAATAGGAAAGTCACAGTCTAAACATTTTTGTTTAAATAAACAAATAGTATCACAGTTAAATTATTAATTTGCCAACTTCTTTATGGCCATTTGATGTTAGAGTGCTTTGATATCAATGAGGCTACACTTTCAATACCCTCTCCTGCTGGGTAAAGTTGCACATTGACAGTTTCCAGGCTAATAGGCTATTAGATGTCCCGACTAATGAGAACAGCCTGCAATTAAATCATTCTGGTATGATCTTGAAATCAGTGATTATAACCTTGACATACAGTAAACGTGCCTACAGTTTATGTTTACCCAATGTTTCACCACATAACATGTGCTGTTATTGAAAATAATAGTATTGTAAATTAGATAAATATTATTGTAAAATATGTATTATATGCAAATGGTTTTCAAAGCCTAGATGTTCTTGTGCGATAACCTTTTAAACAGTATGTATACCTACATTAGAACCAGTTTGAAATAATCTAGAAGTGCTGCAGAGGTTTTCGCCTGTAGTATATTGACAGCTTTTTTGTGTGTTCAAATATTTAGCTTGGCCCCAGTTTATTTTTCATCCTAAATCAGGACTGTTCCAGACTTGACCCAAGCTAAAAGAACAGAGCAACAGCTGCCTTTGTGTAAACATTTCTAATCCATGTAAAACTCTGATGCTTATATCTCCTTGTTATCTCAGTTTAGGTAATTCATATTATTGAATGCATAAATAGTAAAGCGTAATCTATTGTTACTTTAAGCTTTTAAAGCTTTTAATCTTTTTTTCTTTAAAATAAATAGGCTACTAGTTGCATCAAGCACAAGCAAGTTGCAAATCAGTGTTGTTTTCTCAGCTTCTGCAAATTGACATTAGAATTCCTCAATCAGCCATTTTAATCAGCCATTTGTAGCTTTGCCAAATACATTAGAATGTCAAATAATAACCAAATAACCAATAGTTCTTCCTAAGATGCAGAGGAATTAATTCCTTTGGATGTAGGGTATACATATGTGGAAAGAAGTTATACTAACATTGCTTAGCATTATTAGCAATACTCCTAGATATTAACCTAAAAAGTAATTTGCGTTGTTGTGTTCTAATACATTTTAAATGAGCTTGTAATTTTCATTTCATGTTGTCAAAGTCAAGGCAATGTCAGTTTTACAAACCATACAGGTAAATTGCCATTTTCCTGTCAGTAAATCTCTAACAACTAAAGCAAGCGTTATTACATACTTCCTGCTCAAGAAATTCGCTTAGCATCTGCTGATTGATTTTGAGAATCTTTTCTATGATTTCTATGAAGTCTGTTATTTATTGAAATTATATCACAAACAAAAGAAAACTGGCAGTTCAAATATCTTGTTTCCTGTTACATTTTATAGAAGTTTTTTTTTCAATAGCAATATACAGTATGCTTAAGAAGGTGCT
>JAPMUY010008922.1:0-75956 GCA_026901105.3 Galaxias olidus
CCAGCATGATTTCTTCTTCCCATTGAGATCTAATTTGATCTGATCTGTGTTTTCAAAGTGTTCCTTTAATTTTTTTGAGCAGTGTATATATAAGTGAAGATTGGGCCATTTGCATAGAAAAAATGTAATAGTGTCATCTGGCCCAGGATTCGAACCAGCAATCTTGCAACTGTTATTCGGCTTCTACTAGGCCTACTCTATCTACTAGGCTATTGATCGAGTTTGCTGCACCCCCAAATTACTCACTATATTATATATATATATATATATATATATATATATATATATATATATATATATCATATATATATATATATATATATATATATATATATGACAGCCCACCAAACTATGGCAGGCTAGAACTGGCCCTGGAAGCCAAAGCAGGCTGGCTAGTTCTAGTTTATTGCCGGCCAACATACAAACTTTTTTGAACAGTAGGCTAGTAATGTAAGATAATACATTGTACTTGCATAATGTAAACAATATGTCACGCTGACTACCACAAGCTCACAAATCGCGCATTCCTGTCCAGGTTGTCCTCCTTGTCTGCTTTCTTATTGCCGCGGGTGTGCAACATCAGACTGTCGCGCAATTTAGATGAGCGACTCTCTGCTAAACCAAATAAATTAACGATTTATTTAGGTGGAAGCGGCAGGGGAAACAGCAACGACATTTAGGCTACTGTTAACCCTTTGTGGGGTCACTGGAGTGGATAAAATGACTTAACGAAAGCCATGTACTAGATTATTGGTAGGGACAATTCAGTGGTCCCTCTGCATTGGTAGAGACATGTCCCTACCATCCCGCCCGAAATCTACACCTATACTTTTACCCGTTGGTGACGCTAGAGTGCTCGAGGATGAAACTTAGTGAAAAGAATCAGTTAACTGTCCCCAGTCAAGTGTGCCAAATTTCAAAACCTTTTACCATACGGTTCTAGGGGCTCTCATAGACTCCAATGACAGAAGATGTATAATAATAAGAAAAAAAGATAGAAACCCTGAGGGTGGCTACGCAGCTTTGCTGCTTGGCCCCCAAATATTAACTCAGGCAGTCAACATAATAATAGCCAAAAGGGAGAAAATAAGACCCAGCTGAAAAAAGATTTAGCATTTTTGCATATTTTGCTCAAGACTTCTCAACCTCTCTCATTGTTTTTCCCCTTGTTCCGGCGATAATGTAGTATTTCTCTATGAAGGCTGGTCCTAAGCAGCGGTAACGTATGGAATTAGATCGCTATCAATAATCACAAATAAATGCAGAACAATTCATAAATGTATTTCCTGATTAATATATGAAGGCGTGGTTCACAAATAAATGTATAAGAATTGACAAATAGTTTTTTGTGATTTATATGTAAGTGATGGTGTTCACAAATAAATGCATATAAATTCACAAATGTATTTAGAGATTTATATATAAATGACGTAGTTCACACAAATATGTTTAGGTTCAAACAAATGAAGAAAAAAAAAATTCTCAAAGCGGTTACATATATTTGAAACCTGCCGAATCTGCATTTGTGAAGTGCCTCACATTTGTGGATCACATCGCATTCGTGTGTGGATTAATGATGGAAAGATCGGTTAATTTAGTGACTTGGTTCTTTAACTCTCGTTCAGTAAAATTAACTACTCTTTTGTCGAGTCTTTTTGTTCATTTTGTTCACTGGACGGGGACGGGGGACGGGTTAATGCGAACTGACGTGTAATAATCCAAAAATCAATAATGATCAGTTATGAATGTTGTCATAACTTAAGCATGAAGCAGTCACGTTACAAGTGAACAAAAGACTCAGTCCCTAAGGGTGAGCTACCAGAAGACCCATTCGAGGGGTGAACTACTCTTTTGAACAAACTGCTCACTCAGATCCGAAGACCCATTCGAGGGGTGAACTACTCTTTTGAACAAACTATTCACTCAGACTCGAAGACCCATTCGAGGGGTGAACTACTAATTTCTGTTTCCTGTTCTGTCTTTCGAGTCTTTCATTCACTTTTCACGTGACTGCTAGGCGTAGCATAGAAAACAGAAATGATTGAATTAGTTCACGAGTTATTATTACTGGTTTTGGGTCCGTTTTTTTTTCTGTTTTTCACTTTACAGTTTACAGTCAATCAAACAAAACAACAAGTTTATTAGACAGCTTATACTGCAATATTGTGTGATTTAGTTGTAGTTCGAGTGATTGTTCGAGTGATTGTTATTTGGCTGTATGGGACTCCCTGATTTTAAATAAATACATCTTGAAGTTATATCAATATTGTGATTTTTTTGGCTAAATATAACACATCACGTTTTAGTAAAGGAGTATGTCGCAACTCCTTTTAGGTGACTTAATTATCACAGTGAGTGAATCATAACTATGGCTCAGTCGTAACTACATAACCATGGCAAACTAAACATTTCTCTTTTCTATGCTGAGCTATCACGTGAAAATTGAATGAACTACTCAGACCCGAAGACCCATTTGAGGGATGAACTAGTCTTTTCTCTTTCCTATACTGAGCCTATGGGGCTGTCACGTGATAATTGAACGAACTACTCAGACCCGAAGACCCATTTGATGGGTGAACTACTCTTTTCTCTTTCCTATACTGAGCCTATGGGGCTGTCACATGAAAATTGAATGAACGACTCAGACCCGAAGACCCAGTTGAGGTTTGAACTATTAATTTCTGTTTCCTACACTTAACTATTCTGAACAAAATTAACGAATGACTCGAACACAACTGTTGTTGCGCATGCGCGACCAAAATGAACGAATCACTCTCTGAGACTACTCGTTAGTCCCGAGTCATTTTAAAGATTCGTTCAAAATGAACGACACATCACTAGTGTGGATTTTTGAGACCTTCTCGCCACAGCTCGACTCACACATGCCATTTTTTCAATGGGGAATCTCTGTAGCCAATCAGATACGACTTTCCCTTTCAGCCAATCAAGGACGTTTATACATACTTCGTGTTTCTACAGGGAGGTTTTCGTGGAGTAAAATGTCTGCATTTGATTTACTGCGGCCTTTGGTTTGAAATCTGAGGCGCTTTTTCAAGGTATGAGAAGTTATATTTATGATAAAACATTTTATATCACTTCACTGATGAAACAATTTTGTCACAAAGTCTTTATTTGTAGTGGTAGATATTTCTGAAAACTTACACTAGCTAAACAGCTAACCTTAATGTAGGTCAGCTGCTCTCTCTAGCTAGAGTTGAATGAATTTTGTGTCAGTTTCTGTAAAACTAGATCAAAATGGGTTAGCTGGAAAGAACATATGTATTGTAATGAAATGCAGTTCAAATAATATATATTTAGATATTTTTACATTTCGTCACATGTCACCTGTAATGATAGAACCATTATTAAAAAAGTGTACAGGATGTTAGAATATATTTGGCTTGCTGCTTTTCATTAGGAAAGTCAAAGTACTGCCTGCATTAGGCCATTCTAGTTTGTGTACAGGCTTAACTGTAAAGATTTGTGAATTAGCACACTACTGGTAATTGTGGCATATTTCTCTATTGTAGGGATTCATGGAGCCAGATACCAAAGTACCCTGCCCTGGCTCCAAGGAGGAAAAGGCTGCAGACAACTGACAAGCTCAGGGTCATAGCAGAGAAGGTCATGGACTACAAGGGCTATAAGGGAAGATAGGATCTCCTGGCCGTGAAAGTTCTGCAGTAGAGGAGGACATGGACTCTGATCGCCTGCTATGAACATCAGCGACGTAATGCAAGGTAGTCCAGTGTTAATTATTTATCTACAGTACCGCTACTCTACCTTTTAACAAATATAATAAGTGTATAATATTTTATATAATGCATGTGCACTTCTTAAATATTTTTTCATACAATTCTGATGTTGCAAGGTATCTGTTATTGTCCATATTTAAATAAAACGTAAGTAGATTTAGTTTCATTCTGTTAACACAGCTGATCATAATGATTGTGGAGAAGTGGTAGGGAAAATTTCAAGTTTTCCTCCGTCTATAGTATAGACTATACGAAAGTGATAAAAAAATTCTGGTGTGAGTGAGGTAACATATGGTGGCCAAAGAATATTTTTGTAATAGTACAAAAAAGTATTAGCGTGCAAAAGCTTCTTGAGGCTAATTCAAATCACATAATCATAGATATTTATGCAATTTGAGAGAGCTAATTTTCTTCATGTACTATTTAGATGTGTGTTGAACGTACTATAAATGTTTTAGCATGTTGACTTCATATTTTGTTTATGGTTCTCTGCCGGAAAACGGTGGAGTGCTCTCTCCGGGTTGGGAGTGAGTTGCTGCCCCAGCGAGGGAGTTCAAGTATCTCGGGTTCTTGTTCACGAGTGAGGGAAAAATGGAGCGCAAGATTGACAGGCGGATTGGTGCAGCATCGGCAGTAATGCGGGCGTTGTACCGGACCGTCGTGGTGAAGAAGGAGCTGAGCCAAAAGGCGAAACTCGCGATTTACCACTCGGTCTACGTTCCAACCCTCACCTATGGTCATGAGCTTTAGTTAGTGACCGAAAGAATAAGAGGAGTACAAGTGGCTGAAATGTGTTTCCTCCGTAGGGTGGCTGGGCTCAGCCTTAGGGATAGGGTAAAGAGCTCGGTCATCCGGAGGGAGCTCGGAGTAGAGCCGCTGCTCCTTAGCGTCGAAAGGAGCCAGATGAGGTGGTACGGGCATCTGATTAGGATGCCTCCTGGGCGCCTCCCGTTGGAGGTTTTCCGGGCACGCCCTACTGGTGGGACACCCCGGGGTAGACCCAGAACACGCTGGCGAGATTATATATCTCGTCTTGCCTGGGAACGCCTCGGGATCCTCCAGGAGGATCTGGAAAGCGTTGCTGGGGATAGGGACGGCTGGAATACCCTGCTGAGCCTGCTGCCACCGCGACCCGGCCGCGGATAAGCAGCGGAAAATGGATGGATGGATAGATGGATGGATGGACTTCATATTTTGGTACAGAATAGGTTGCAGTCGTAAATCAAATGCAGACATTTTCCTCCACGGAAACCTCCCGGTAGAAACATGAAGAATGTATAAACGTACGTGATTGGCTGAAAGGGAAAGTCATATCTGATTGGTTACAGAGCTTCCCCATTTGGAAAAAAAAGCATTGTGAGTCGAGCTGTGGCAAGAAGGTCTCAAAATTCCACACACGAATGCGATGTGATCCACAAATATTAGGCACTTCACAAATGCAAGTTCGGCAGGTTTCAAATAAATGTTACCACTTTGAGATTTTTTTTAACCTAAACATATTTGTGTGAACTATATTATTTATATATACATATCTAAATACATTTGTGAATAATATGCATTTATTTGTGAACATCGTCACTAACACATAAATAAATAAATAAACTATTTGTGAATCCTTATACATTTATTTGTGAACCGCGCCATTTATATATTAATCAGGAAATACATTTATGAATTGTTCTGCATTTATTTGTGATTATTGATAGCGATCGAATTCTATTGTAACGCCGTACTGTAGGTGTGTGTCGTACCAAACACGACCACGGTGGCAGTGGCGCTGCGTCTCTTGGCCACGATGTTGCTGGCCAGGCAGGTGTAGTTGCCTGAGTCGGAGAGGCGTGCTTCCGAGATGATCAGGCTGCGGTCGGCTCGTGTGTCTATGTTGTCGTCAGAGCTCACTGGCTCCTCATTTTTCAGCCACTCCACCTGGAACACAGAGAGGAAAGGATAACGAGGTGGGCTTCAAATTAGTAGAGTTCCGGCATATCAGAGTAGCAACTCTTTGTTAAAAGGTTATTGAAAAGAGTGTTTGCACTCTAAATGGACTTCAAATACTACCTTCACACAGCTAGTAGAGGTGGCAGACAGTCACAGGTTAAAGGAGTTCAATGCAGGTTGGGAGTGAGATTCCACTGCGTAACCAAAACGCTGGCTATTCAATTCAAAACGCAATGATTGCTTTGTGATCTCACCTTAAACCCAAAGAAACTGATTTCTCAGAATCAAATCCATCCTACTAACACCCAATCATAGCAAATGTTTTCAGCGGGTCATACCCCCCTAGCATTGCCAATCCGGCAGCCATGTTGTAAGTGAAATTTTTTTCCAATTACAAATGAATGGGTGCTTTGATAATACTTGGCTGGGCTAGCCCTGTAAATTGCTATAAATGTGCTGGTAGCTCCGGTTTTTCCATGAATGAGTTCAGTCTGGCGTCAAAGAGTACACCTTGATTTATGACCATGTGCTTGAGGATTAAAAAGCACCCACCCCCTTGGGAGCTGTGTGCGTGTGCGTGCGAGCAGCATAACAACCAACTCACAAACTCAGAGAAAGAAAAATGTGAGTGAGGTAATCAATGAATAAGCACTCATGTTATCCCAAGAGGATTTTTTTTCCAGTGTTTTGATGTAGAAGTCATGGAAGTCTTTCATCATGCACCTTTCATTGCACTCTTTTCACATTTTTGCCTCAGAGCATTGAGAGAGCTGCACGCAGTAGTGGGCAGCAAGGCTTCCATTTCTTTACAGCTTGTTTTTTTAACTCTCCCGATCAGCCTTTATTTCCTCTCCTCAATACAATATCAATCATAATTTTCTCTGTCATCATAATCAACTCATGGAAAGTGTTTTAATAGCAAAACCAGTGTGCACTTTTTTTTCATAATGTGAATAAACCAAGAGAACATTTATTTCAATGTTTTATTATTTCTTGGACTGCCTGCATATTTTTTACTATGTCCTGCTCTGCTTGTTTCTCTCTCTGATGCTTTAATACTCTACACTGTTTTTTCTTTCCCTTTCCTCTTTAGGGAGCAGCTGCAGGAAGTAGGTAAACCCGGACGCTGTGATTTGCATGCTGTGGCGTTCTCAAGCCAGACAGAGAGATGCACATGCTAATGAGGAGGCAATGGACAACACAGACTAAAATGAGACTGATGAGCCCTCGTCTGGGGATCACAGCGGAAACAGGTCGGCTTAACTGGCAAATTTTGTTTCAATCAGACGGCCCAGACCGGCCGGGGAACTGTAGTAACCTCTGCGGCCGGGGAACTGCGGTCCTGAATCAACCAGGGGGCCAATGGTTGAAAGGTCGTAGTGGGTGTGGGGTTACTGTGGATGTGGGGGTCTCATGGAAAACTTGTGCAGGAGGTGATTGTGATGTGGTTATTGTAGATTACGTGCAGTGCAGCACCGCACCGATTAATCGGGAATCAGTTCTAATTACTATCTAACAAACGAGTTGCCGCACAAATACAATGAAAATAAATTCAATAAATTCTTTATTTTTGGCTGTTGGTAGAATGAAGTCCTGCAAGAGTTATCTCATAAAAAAGTAGCATTTGATGGTTTTGTAATTAGTGTGCCAACATGTAGACCTATTGAAGCAGAGGCTAGTCAGGTTTCAGAGGTGAGCTGTGGATTAAAGTAATAAGCATAAGGGTAGTTTTGTCACATAATTTACTTTTGTTGGAGAGTGGTTGATGGGCTAGATAGAGAGATTAAAGAAAAGGACACAAGACAGTCATAATTTTATCATCTCATTCAGGAGAAAGACAGGTTAAAAACAGGAGAAAGAGTGGAGAGAGAGGGCTCAAAGATTGTATGGATCAGAGGTAAAGGTAAGGAGTCTGCAATCAAAGCTGAATAAGTGCAGGAGACAGATCGTTTTTTGTTCAAAACGGAATTGTAAGAAGCCAAGGCTCAGTTAGAGGCAAAGATACAAGATCTCAGTGAGAGACTAGATGCCGTTAGTGTAGAGAAAAACGGAAGCAGAAGTGCATAGTAATTTAAAGAGAAAGAGCCAAGTGCAGTGAAAGGGCCTCAACTTTAAAAGAACAGGTGTTCGTTTTTTAACAAGCAGGTAGAATTTTCGAAAGGCGAGCGCGCCACTGCTCAGGAAGGGTTAGATAGGCTTGTGCAGGATACCGACTTATGAGCATGGTAGATATACAGATGCTCTTATGAATCTGGTTTGCAATATAGTTCCAATAAAGTGACTGAGGTAGGCCTAGTGAAGGTAATTTAAGATAAACTGTCCCATAGCCAACCAGAGAAGCTCCCAGCTGTGTCTTTCTCTAGGTATATGGTTGACGAGGCACAGAAAGTTTCATTGCTCCATATTTATTCAGAGTTAAAGTTTGAATCACAAATCACCCTGTGCACTGATGGCACAACTAATATTTTCTCAAAGATTAGGAACCTCATAAGTGACTGGGCCAACACTGAAAAGAGGTTCAATTAATTATTAGAGAAGGGAAGTGTTCAAGGCATATCGAAGCTTGGATGCCTAACTATTTTCATTCAGGAAAAGTTGGAAGCATCCTGACCTACAAGAATGGAAATAACTTTGTCTTTTATGGGGAAATCGAGGCAGGTCAAACGCTTTCCAAACGCTACTCTGCCTGGATCGTTGCGACAAAGTCCGGCATATGAATAAGGTGAGCATTTTAATGATTTGACACACTATCTCAGTCTTTTTAAATATCATAGATAAGACTTCATTATACTACGGATATGGTTATCCATGTAAAGTGGCTTGTTTAAATGTCTACATTTTTGATTTGTAAAAAATTTATGTATCAAGATTTAACTCTATTGTTTGTGCACAGTATTACATTTTCTTATATTTGTTATAAGTTTATATGTGTGAAATTGGTGATATTTTGTTTTAGCAAAATTTATGTAGCTATGATATCCTTTCAGGCTGATCCCCAACCAGTTGTTCAATGCAATTTCTTGAAACCTCACAAGATGCGGCTACACGCTCCCCTCTGCCTTCGTCTGCTAAATGCAGATGTGTCACCTTGAGGGCTTTAAAAATTATTTTTGGGAAGTAATAATTAACATATCTCCAACAAATCCAGCTATCCTAATGTAAAAGATTCAGTACTACATAAACAGTATGGCAGTGTAAGCGAGTTAGGTCTTTTCACCACTTATTTTAGGAAGTTGTGTCAGATTGTGCTCTATTTTGTCATGTGTGACAGCAGTGAGACAGACACAGCATTTCATAGTCAAGATTTCACTAGCAGTCAGGGAAAGCAGGATGTCCAAGGAGAGGAACCCAACGTATTCAGCAGCTTAGCTCAGCCCCACAGAGAGCATGGTAGCGCTCTGAGCCAGGCCTGCCCACAAAAACGGCTGGGCCCCTGAAAAGGTCCAGTGAATGAGCCCTCCCCAAATCTGCTCATATCAACGCATGCTCTCTCTCTCCCCTAGTAAACACTGTCACGATTACGGTCGTGGTGCTTGCTGCCTTTGTGGTGTTGTCTTTCTCCTCCCCTTTCACCTTTTTCTTAGGAGCTGTGGAACCTGGGGCTTGATTGCCTAGATGGGTGTCAGCTGTCCTGGTTCCTGTATAACCCAGTCCAGAGGAACAGTCGGGAGCTTGCTTGCTTGTCTGCATGCTCACTTGCCACTGAAGGGCGTTTTGACGGGCCTAAACACTTATGTTTGGGCTGCATTTTTGTTCAAATAAAACCTTTGTTATTCCTTTTATATCGACTCGTGTGATCATGTTGACGGCGAGAGCCGGTCGTAACAACACATACATGTAAAACGTGACATAGATGTAAACCGAGAGACTTATAGGCACAGGTACACTCATAAATCAAAATCAAATCAATTGTATTTGTGTAGCACATTTCATACACAGAGGCATTTCAATTTGCTTCACACACACACACACACACACCAAGGTCAGCAAAGATCTGCTACACTTACACAACACATTTCTTAGCAGAAAATGCAATTTCTTACTATATTATGGCTACATACTTGCCTCTTATACAGCTATCTTCCTTGTTTTTCCGGATGCAAAGTCGTTTATAAATTATACAGTTAATCTGATTAGCCAGTGCAGCATGTATTGCCAGGTTATTGAGCCTCTCCTGGCTCATTGTGGAGCGCAAGTAATTCTTTATTATTTTAAATTTACTGAAGGATCTCTGGCCTTCACTGACGATAGCTACCTTAGCTTGTAACGTTACTCATTAGCCGTAAAGTTAAACTGGCTAATAGTTTGCCTCTTCAGACTTCAGCCTGGTGGCTGCGAGCAGCTTTTCATTATTTTATTATTAATTATGAAACAGGCTACATTTTATTAAAACCACAATAAATACAATGTTTATTTTTGTTGTTTTAATAAGTAATGAATAGCTTAGATTTAGGTTTAGGATGAACATGATTATTTATTGATGCCCTCCATGGGCCCCCTAGCAGGCTGGGCCCCAGCAAGCTTTACCCTTTGTACCCCCTTGCTCTGAGCTGTCCAAAAGTGCACTACATTTTATGACACCTTCATTAAACTGAGCCCTGACCAAGTGGTGGAACTAGAGATAAACCAGACAACAGAGATTAGAACCACTCTGGCATGATGTGCGCAAGCTCCGCATAACAGCAAGCACAGCTAGCAACGTGCCTCAGCATGAGACAACTGATCAAGCTAAGTTTCTCGCTGAACACCTCAACCCAAGGTTCCAGGGGAATGTGGCCACAAGATATGGGAAGGAAAGTGAGGAGCTTGCTAAGGAGCAGATTAAGGAGAAGGGCTGCATAGTGATGGACAAAGGGTTGGTGGTGTGTGCAAGAAACCCATGGCTGGCAGCAAGCCCGGACGGGGCCATTGACTACATGTTGTTAGAAATAAAATGCCCCTTCACCCTCAGTGCTTGCACATCCCTTAAAGCTCCATTCTCTGCCACAAATCAAGACATCAGAATGGAGGACGGGCAGTACATTTTTAACCCCAAAAGGCCCCAGAGGTTACTACAGGCAGGTACAGTTGTGGCTCTTTTCCACCAAACATTAGGTAACCGGTCGGGTTGCTACGTATTGGAACGGTTACATTGCATTCCACTGCAAACGGGTATGGAGGATTGCAATGGATGATATTGAATGTTTTGTGTTTTCTTCTCGGTATGTGGATGCTGATTATAACAAAGACAAAAGCTTTGTTTAATAAAAGGCTGAAGGCAGCAAGGCGAAATAACCTCGAAGTAAACGAGAGTTTGGGAAATGCTACCCCAGATCGCAGCGGGCCTGAAATCGGCAGATCCGCATAGCAATCACACCGTGTGGCTGGAACCCTCTGACTGACAATTGTGAGGGCTAGAACACTAGTGCGCAACTTGTGAAAACAAGCACTTTGTTCTGTAGTCCAATAGGCAATTACTACAGCATAACTAATTTGCATTATGCCGCAAGTGGTTCTGGGAGATCATATTTTTGCAACCGTGACTGAGAACGTCTTCAGCAATATTGAGTACCCTCCTTCAAACATTGTGAGACCTATGATTCATTTTTACTAATATGGTAGGAGTCTATAACTATTTCCTGTGGGGGTCCTGACCCCATCCAGAGACAGCAAAACAGCAGCTATGGCAAGATTCTGGATGGGGTCCTACCTGAGAACATGGAAACTCATACAGGTTGATCTGAGGAGCCCAGTGTCTTTTAAACGGCTTTTATTAAAAAGTTCTTAAAATGTTTTAATCTGAAAAAAGAGCCACAGAACATTTTAACTAAGCATCGTGTATTCTCTCTGTTGGCACAATGTGTCCTGTCCTGCTATGATGAACCGGCACCGAGACCTCTCGTGGATGGTAGCCCATGAGATCCTCCCGGTCAGGGCCGTCATGCACTCCCGGGGCATGTCCGCCATCTCCACGTGCCCCCGACTGGGATATGGCGACCCCGAGCAAGTGAGGCACCTGCTCTGGGAGTGCAGCGCTACCGAGGACGCGTGGGCAGCTGCCTGCCCCCTGATTTTCCCGTGCCTGCCAGCAGGGGAGGTTCTATCAGCACAACTGGTGCTCTATGGGGTGAGCCGGGGGCCCATTCCATCGGCCTCCTTCAAAGGACTCTGGCTCACCCTGACATGTGTAAGAGACCCCCTTTGGAGCTCCAGAAACCTGCTGGTAGGGAAGCGCGTGCTAACGTCCCACGAGGCAGCGGTGTCAGTGGCTGGGGGGTACGTCGCACGTCGCCCATTCGGACGAGGAAGCCAGAGCCCACAAAACAGCGGTCCTGGTGGCGACGGCTCTGACTGCAAAGAGCCTTGGTAGAGGATCTCCGCTGGGCATGGAGACCTCATGATCGAAGGTCTGATTCGTCAGAGCAGGATATGGCTTTCTTGATAAGGACTACTTGTTCCTGTTCAACAGATATGATTCCTTTTGGAGTTTTTTTAGCATGTATAATGTTTATTATAAAAGGATTTTATATATTGTTATTGCACACAAATACCGTTTTAAATTTTTGGGAATTTTACTGTTGAATGATTGTATTTAAATGCTTTTTGTGTTTGTATGGTTTTTTAATGGTGAAGTCTTAGTGTTTTTAATAGGGTGACATTTTTAATGTGTGTTTTTATCCTGACTTTTATGTCCATCCATCCATCCATTAGCTATACCGCTTATCCTTTGCAGGGTCGCGGGGGGGCTGGAATCTATCCCAGCCGACACAGGGGGAGAGGTGGGGTAAACCCTGGACAGGTTGCCAGTCCATCACAGGGCCCTAACTTTTATGTAAACATTTTAACATGCTTTAAACATTTCAGAAAATGTGATGCTTTGTAAAATGAATGTGACAATAAAACTTTTGATAATAAAAAGGTGTCTACAATAAGACCTATGTTGTGTGAGTTGTGGTAGCGATGTCACAGAGTACATGTATAGCCTATTATATTGATTATGTGATGATGTGTTAAATCAACATTGTAAAGCAGCTTTTATATGGTCTTGAACACCAGTGCTGATTAGAGCAAAAACAAATTGGTTAACATATCTGTGCTGGATTTGGTTAACATATCTGTGCTGGATTTGGGCCGTATTGACTTGAATTGTTTTTAATCTGGCCCAGTTCTGGCACAAAACTGTCCAAGGCCCATAATGCAGATCCACACCGGATGTGGCCCATTGTGCAAAAAGACACTGTGGGGGACCCGTTTCACCGATCTGGGCCAAACCTTGGCACTCATTTGGCCTGTATCTGGACCAGTTAAATTTTGCTATCTGGGACTTCATGCAGACGAGGAGTTGACCAGTCAACAGTCTTTAGTGTTTCTAGCTCCACCTTTTGGGACCAGGTCTCAGTGCTAGGAACCTCAACAGAAGGATAGCAAAAAGCAGGACGGAGCGGGACGGTTATCTACCGTACCCTACACAATTTTGCCAGAGGAAACGCAAAAATAATCGTTCTGTTCCGCTCCAACCCGTTACCTAGTGCTTGGTGGAAATGAGCCATTAGAGATGCATTGTCTCTGGCTGTAATCATCAAATTTTGTTATTTGGACCCCAGTACAGCACCTGGAGCACGATGTGCCTTATGACAATTAATATGTCACCACATACTGTACATGCAAAGGCTACAGTCGCTAGTCGCTTCTACTTCAAACATATCCTGCCAAAAGTTGTGGATGAATTTGTGGAAGGAACACTGCAGTTGAGCAAGGATTACATGGAAATGGTCTCAAAAGCTCAATAGTGCTTGTTGGAAGGTCAGGGTGTTTTCCAACTCTTAGATCAGTATTTTATTCATCAGTCAATGATTAAGTTAATCAGTAGTTGTCGGTGTTCATTATTGAATCTACAATTTCATTCCATAATTTTAATCTATAATTGAATAATGACTGATTTTATGTGAACCATTGTGTTGATACAAGTCCAACAAATGTCATAATGCCTGTTTTTGGTAAGTTAAAATATTTTGTCAAATAATTTGTCAATCCACCAGTTTTGTCCAGTTGTGCTTTTAATTTTGTACCAGTGGTTTTCCCAGATTTGATAGTGCTCCACACACAATCAATATTTGGTCTATTGTGCACATACTGTTCTCATTTCTCTGTTTGACCATCCTGACTGGCAGTGTGTTCCACAGAATGACTTCAGTTTTCCTATGGCCCTTTCCACATGGATTCTAACTCGCAACATTTTTCTAGAGAGTGTCACTTCTAATCCTGTCAGTTGTTTTCTTCCCTTTGTAGATGCTGGTACAAGGAGACCGACACATTTTGTGGAAATGTATTCAGGAAAGTTGAAGCCCCTATCAGCCATTACATGGTCTTTTTGTTCAAGAAGGTCAATCAACCCGGATTTCTTTATGACCCTGTCGATAGCACGACCCCCCCCATCAGTGTAGTCTATTATACACCGGACATAGAAACGTGTATGCTTGAAGAGGGTGGGGAGATTTATTCTGATATCAATTCTGGATGGCCACCAGATAAGGCATTGTTTTAGCCATCACCTCGAGCCAAGCATGGAAGATGTTTGAGACAGTTCCACAACTCACTCTGAAGCGATAAGCGAGGTCTTGATGAGTTAAGCCTAGACAGCTTCATCAGGACCAGAAGAAATTGCTCAGGAAGGGTAAGTATGGTTGATGATGCATTCCATGTTGCTGTCAGGTAAGTGAGAAGGGTCAAAAACACAGAAGCAGATGGTACCTTATAGGGCACGTGTATATAACTAAGTGATCGGTTAACGTGTTATATTTTTAATTGCCCCTATTGAAATTAATGGGGAGAGTTTTCACGGGCATATACCGCCATCTAGCGTTGTTATGTATTTGCATGTTATTACGTTTGTATACCGACTGTCTTGGCTATTATTAGTATTACGCTGAACACCAGTTAACTGCATCATTGACTCCCTCTCGTTATTTGACATCGAAACATGGTGTAAGAAGTGGGATAGATTACTCATAAATAACAAAACACCGCCCCAACAGTTCAGGGCATCTGCCCGAATGAGCCTGTGAGTATATGCCCCTGTCATATGTTACGGCGGCACCATATCGCTAATTATTCCATAGGACTGAGTTAGTGTCCAGTTGGCATTAGCATTAGCACCCAGCCATGGATACACACTTCCCCCCTCCTGCTGCAATGAAGGACACTGGAGACTGGAGCGCGAACAGGGAAATTCACGGCTAGCACATTTTGGACAATATATGTCTGGCTGTTCATGAGGAAAATAAAAGTACTGCCTTCATCGGCCAATCTGGTTGGCCCTCTGTTGCAATTTGCATCTGTCACCTTTAACATGAGTCTACCATGATGTCTCACAATTTGCAGTTGCATAGTGTTTCATGTTCACTAGCTGTATAGCAAATCAAGATAATTATATATGTAGCGGTTAGAATACTCTCTCTCTTGCGTTGTGTTAGTTTTCCTTCATGCACAAACTCGTTCAATGGTTGGCTCACACTAGCCGTTTATTCTGGTAATAACAGAATGGCATTTTAGGCTCCTACCAGGAGACCCCGGGGTAGACCCAGAACACGTTGGAGAGATTATATATCTCATCTGGCCTGGGAACCTGTGTTAATTTTGTCAATGAAAATTTTGACTGAAAGTATTCGTTGACGACCATTTTTTCAGGACTAAATTGTAACGACAACGTAAATGAAAGAAATGTCGACGACAAAAATGAAGGCTCTTAGTTCATTATACGCTGGTGTTGGCTAATGTTAGCTAGCTATAGAGTCAAGCACTTCGTTCAGATAAAAAATATAGCATTATTGCTTACATAAACAAAACGTGCTTGGGTAAGTATGGTTAGGAATAACTAACGTTAAGTCTACTAATTTTGTCACGTACAGCAACATTAATTACCTTTTTGCGTTAGTCTTCTGGAGAAAGAAGAAACTGCCACAGTAATTCGAAAACTGTTGGAAATTCAAATTTGAACCAGCTGGCTCGTGCTTGTGCCTTGAGTAATCGCAATCCGATGGCTGGCCGAGCTTCGGACGACGCACACTTTGAGTTTGTAGGTGACGTTCCAGTTAAGCTGACCCGAGATAGAACTCTATGCAATGCCGATGTTTCGATGGAAGGCCAACGTTGGCCCGACGTATGTGTTATCTGGGACAATGTTTGTTTTAGATATTAGGAAAAGTTCATTTACAAGAGAAATTTCCTTTAGTTTCACCCTCGACGTTGGAGCCCCCTAGTGGCCGCGGGGCCCTAGGCGACCGCCTAGCTTGTCTATGCCACGGGCCAGCCCTGTGCATATTTAAAAGGTTCTTGCAAATAAAAAGTTTATAAAGGCAAAATAAATGAAAGGAGAGGTAGGGCTAGGCGTTAGCTAAATAGGGCATTTCCGTCCTTACTAGCCAGCCAATCTCATTTTTTCTTTTTAATTAAATTATCACATTGTTTTGTATCGTCTAAAACAAATCTTTTTGTGAAAATGCCATCACATATTCCTTTTGAAAGTCCATGCGCAAAAGTAGGCTATACAGTTTCTATAGTTATTTGGGATAACTGTGACTTGGCGCTAACAAATGGACACTGTCTTGTCTTCATTCTGTTTCTCTTTCACACACGCGCGCACCTAAAGCCTGGTTTATGCTTCTGCGTGATCGCGTTAGCGAATGTAAACGTTCGTTTGGTGCTTACGTTCGCACAGTAGTTTGCCTACATACTTCAACGCAAGTTTAACGGGCCCACTATGTGGCAGTGTCGAACTCAGTAATCCAGAATTTACAGAAAACCGTAGAAGAAGCACAGACACGGAAACTCCCGTTCGTGTCCCACGAAAGTATAAACAAAGAGACTGAAGGTTGCTCACTGCTTTTCATATTTTCTTATATCAAATCAAATCAAGTTTATTTATCAAACGTTTAAAACAAGCATAGCTGACCAAAGTGCTGTACAATATATTCATATGCAGTTTATCAAACAATACAGAAATTTCAGAAAATTAATTGGCGGTACCTTCGATGCGCCGACTCTCTCTCTTTCCCTCGTTTTCCTGCACCCACACAACGGACGTTGGACGTTATTCTACGCAGTGCGTGAGTAGCCTACTGTTTCCTTGCCATACGAGACCCTCCAGTGAGTTCACAGAAAGTAGGAGTCTCGGACAGTTCATCTTGAGTTGGTGAACTATTTACTTCACTCATTGTTACACCCCAATTCCATCGTATAGCAAAATTAACACGGTTATCAATATGCCGGATTGTCTAAATGTGCTGAAATGTTCAAGATGTACTGATACACACACTGAAATCATTTTTATATTGAAAAACGTGAATAAAATTAGCAGCATCATGCATATTTTGTTTGCATACATATGGAACAGCAGTGATTGTATAACTGTTCTCTTCTTCATAAAGAACCTTTTGGGGTTTTAATACAGTGTCACATATAACCATTTGGTGGGTCTTTATGGAAACGTTTGAGGCTGTGATGTGGTTCTGTACGGAACCTTTAAGAATACAAATATGGGGCCACATAGTACTATAAAATGTTCTGACATGGTTCCACTTAGAACCATACGAGGTTCTACATATTTCATAAGCTAAGAACCATTAAAAGGTGCTATGAAGAACCCTTTGATATAGGTCTACATATAACCATTTGCAACTAGTACTAAGTGGCACCAAACAGTAGTGCCCTTGTGATTGCAAACCAAAGGACCCTTTTTTTTGTGTGTAGATCACATAGGCCTACTACTTTTTACTACTGGTGAAACACAAGCTCGAGCTTGGGGAGGGGGCAGTTATAGGTTTGCGCGGAGATTCATTGGAGGGTGAATTACACCTACAAGCGTGAAAGTGAAAGCGACAAAAGAAAATTACAAAACATTGCAGGCACATCCAGTTTTCATTCCATCCGATCAATTAACTTTAATTTCCACTTTTCCCTCCATGTACCCCAGCCCCACATATTTTTTCATCTTTTCCTGCTGCTTGGCCTCAATGACGGCTGGTCATTATATCCCCCTTCAACACACATGGATAAATTTGGATGAATCACATTAAATAAATGAGTCTTCCTAATCTGACAGCGACATTTGCTTTGAGTTGGGGGTGGCTAGAGCCTGCCATCATGTCCTTATCTACGTTCCTCGTCTCTGGAGATGTTATGATTATCAGTGAATAATTAGATTTTAAGCACTTCAAATTACTTTGGAACAGGGGACTCAATGATTAATCATACTTGGGGAAGAAGATTGGGGCAGTTAATATGGGCCTAATGATTTTTTCCCACCAAAGTCAAAGAGTGCTGTTTTTTGTCTCGCTCTCTTTACCTAAAAGTTTGGTTATTGATTTGAGTAATCTGTGTGATCCTCTCTGTGATAGGTAATATAGTGGCATTATCGTCTTGGAAGATTGTGTAATTGTTTTCATGAAGCCGCTTTAATTGTCTATAGACGATCCTTGTGTGTCAGGGATTTTTGATTTGAAGCACAAGGGTTCCTTTATGGCATTTAGAATAAATACAGTTTTAATATATTTTTATGGAGCAATATTGACAATACTAAGCCACAGTCATATCTAGAAAGCAACTGCCTTTTTAATGCCAAAGTAGTCAAAGATCCCATTCTATCAGTTATAGATTATAAGCCAACAATCAACATAACTTTACTTTTTTTTATTTAAGATAAAGAATTAGATTCATTTCTATTACAATTGTGGTAGTAGCCTCCAATACTGCCTGAACTTTAGAGTTAGAGACGCCACAGTTCAATTGCTGTGAGGTTTAATAGACCCCTATCAGTGGCAGATGGAGAGGCATTGACTGTGTCTCGATACCCATACTACCATGCTATATAGTAAGCCAGAAAAAGCTTTAATATGTCCAAATACATAGTATGTAAAAGGCAGTATGCCAAAAATACCAGGATATCCTACTGCATTTGGTGACATTTTGCACTATGTAAGCCAGCATCCTTTTCTGGCTATTCTGACGCACAATGCAAAACAGAAGATATGTCAGGTCGACGCTCCGCACCGATGGAGCACAAACTATTTTCTAATTTGACGCTACTGACAGCGACGGGTGTTATGATGAAGTAGTATGTCCCAATTGTATACCTACTGCATGCAATAGTACATACTTTTTAAGGGAAGTTGCAGTACCTACTAAAAGTAAAAAGTAGTGGTATGCGATTTAAGACACAGCGTAAGTCTGGTTTTCACTTGCAAAAAAAAAATAAACGCCCCACAGCAGCCAAGATAATTTAGGCAGCTCCACTTGAGCAGGTTAGTTAAACCAATATACTCCAATTCTAGTCCCTTCAGGACAATGAAACGGAACAGTGATATAACAAGGTAAAGTCTAAAGTTCCACCTCTTCAGTCTTCTAACAAATTGCAAAAAAAGTCAAATCATTGGACATTTTCCCCATCTAACATTTTATAATGACTCACACACTGCTCTAGCGTTCTTGGGGAAATACAGTAGACATTGGTAAGACAGAAGTACAGTTGAAGTAAGATTGCAGTCATGCCCTCATTTGCCAAAACTCAAACAGTTGTTGGACCACCCACATAGCCAATATTCTGTCAGAGTAAAATTACCAAACAAGTTTTATTGATTCCAAGGCATAATGTTCCAGTCATGTCTCCCTAGTCAAAGTTTGGCAAGGATCCCACCTTGAGCAGGGATATCGGTGTAGTCCTGAGCCGTGCAAAAGAGAGAAGGGATTTTTCCCTCCATAATTTAAGCGCTCCTTTCTTTCTAACAGCCATACATTCATTCATGAGGACAGGCCTATTGGATGACCACAATGCAAAGGGAAAGAACGGCTCTATATTTGGCTGTCAATTTGAGGTGACTGAATCATTCATCACATAGAAATAACCACACACACACACACACACACGGACAAACATAATAGCCTATATCAGATTTCTTGTTCCAGCAAACCCACACACTATCTATTACATAGAGCACTTAAATTACTAGGGATTATGTATATAACCCAGGGGGGGGGGGCGAGGATTTCCCTGGCTCTGGTCTTTCTGTCCCTGGCACTGCAATGTAAATATCCATCCCCAGCGGGGATACCCTCCCCCCCAAAAAATGTTTCGACCAATAGTGATTCAATTACTGACCTTTTAGGTATGATTACATGGCAAATACCCATCCATCCATCCGCCGCTTAGCCAGGGCCGGGTCGCGGTGGCAGCAGGCTCAGCAGGGTATTCCAGCCGTCCTATCCCCATTAACGCTTTCCAGATCCACCTGGAGGATCCCAAGGCGATCCCAGGCCAGATGAGATATGTAATCTCTCCAGCGTGTTCTGGGTCTACCCCGGGGTCTCCTACCAGTAGGGCGTGCCCGGAAAACCTCCAACGGGAGGCGCCCAGGAGGCATCCTAATCAGATGCCCGTACCACCTCATCTGGCTCCTTTCGACGCGAAGGAGCAGCGGCTCTACTCAGCTCTTTACCCTTTCCCTAAGGCTGAGTCCAGCCACCCTACAGAGGAAACACATTTCAGCCACTTGTACTCCTCTTATTCTTTCGGTCACTACCTAAAGCTCATGACCATAGGTGAGGGTTGGAACGTAGACCGAGTGGTAAATCGCGAGTTTCGCCTTTTGGCTCAGCTCCTTCTTCACCACGACGGTCCGGTACAACGCCCGCATTACTGCCGATGCTGCACCAATCCGCCTGTCAATCTTACGCTCCATTTTTCCCTCACTCTTGAACAAGAACCCGAGATACTTGAACTCCCTCGCTGGGGCAGCAACTCACTCCCAACCCGGAGAGAGCACTCCACCGTTTTCCGGCAGAGAACCATGACCTCAGACTTGGAGGTGCTGACTCTCATCCCGACCGCTTCACACTCAGCTGCAAACCGCTCCAGTGCATGCTGAAGGTCACAGTCTGAAGAAGCCAACAGAACCACATCATCTGCAAAGAGCAGAGAAGTAATTCTGAGGTCCCCAAACTGGACAGACTCCTCCCCCCGGCTACGCCTTGAGATTCTATCCATGAAAATCACAAACAGAACCGGTGACAAAGGGCAGCCCTGGCGGAGTCCAACACCCGCTGAAAACGTATTTGACTTTGTACCGAGTATACGGACACAACTCTCACTCCGATTATATAGGGACCGAATGGCTCGTAGCAACGGCCCCAGTACCCCATACTCCCGCAGTACCCCCCACAGGACTCCCTGGGGGACACGGTCGTAGGCCTTCTCCAAGTTCACAAAACACATGTAGACTGAATGGGTAAACTCCCATGCCCCCCCAAACAGCCCGGCAAGGGTAAAGAGTTGGTCCACTGTTCCACGACCAGGACGGAATCCGCATTGCTCCTCCTGGATCCGAGGTTCGACAATTGGTCGGAGTCTTCTTTCCAACACCCTGGCATAAGCTTTCCCAGGTAGGCTGAGAAGTGTGATACCCCGATAATTGTAGCACACCCTCCGGTCCCCCTTTTTAAAAATGGGAACCACCGACCACGCGACACCGAAGAGGCGTGTCAACCAAGACAGCCCAACAATGTCCAGAGCCTTCAGCATCTCGGGGCGAATCTCATCCACACCCGGCACCTTGCCGCTGCAGAGCTTTCCAACCACCTCAGTGACCTCTGCCAGGGATATTGCTGAGACTTCCCCCGAGTCTTCGAACTCTGCCTCCTCCACAGGGGACGTGTTGGCGGTGTTAAGAAATTCCTCAAAGTGCTCCCTCCACCGCCCGACGATATCCCCAGTCCGGGTCAGCAGTTCTCCTCCCCTGCTCAACAGAGCCTGGGCCAATCCCTGCTTTCCCTTTCTGAGTCGTCTAACGGTTTGCCCGAACTTCCTTGAGGCCATGAACATGGTCCACTTGGAATCAATGTTCCCAACCTCCCCCGGGATGCACGAGAAGTTCTTCCGGAGCTGGGAGTTGAAGACCTCCCGGACAGGGTCCTCAATCAGACGTTCCCAATTCACCCTCACTACACGTTTGGGTTTACCGGATCTGTCCGGCAGCCCCCCCCCCCCCCCCGCCATCTGATCCAACTCACCACCAGGTGGTGATCAGTTAACAGCTCAGCTCCTCTCTTTACCCGAGTGTTCAAGACATACGGCCGCAGGTCTGATGATACGACCACAAAGTCAATCATCGATCTGCGGCCTAGGGTGCTCTGGTACCAGGTACACTTATGAACCTCCCTATGCTCGAACATGGTGTTCGTTATGGACAAACAACAAAGCACCACTCTGGGTCAGATCGGGCAGGCCATTACTCCCAATCACCCCTCTCCAGGTTGCTCCATCGTCACCCACATGGGCGTTGAAGTCCCCCAGCAGAACTATAGAATCACTAGATGGTACCCTTTCCAGGACCCCACCCAGCAACTCCAAGAAGGCCGGATACTCTAAACTGCCATTTGGTGCATAAGCACAAACAACAGTCAGAGCCTTCCCCCCAGCGACTCGCAGTCGCAAAGAGGCGGCCCTCTCGTTCACCAGGGAAAACTCCAATACAGCGGCGCCCAGCCGGGGACTCGTAAGAATCCCTACACCTGCCCGGCGCCTCTCACACTGGGCGACTCCAGAAAAGAAAAGAGTCCAGCCCCTCTCAAGGACTTGGGTTCCAGAACCAGAGCTGTGTCGGTGAGCCCAACTATGTCTAGTTGGTACTGCTCCACCTCCCGCACTAGCTCCGGTTCCTTTCCCACCAGAGAGGTTACATTCCACGTCCCTAGGACCAGTCTACGATGCCTGCTACCCGATTGGCATTGCACCCGAAATTGCAAATTTATTCCGTCTAATTTTTGCTCAAGGAATAAAAATGTAAAACTAGAAAATGAATTTTCCTGAGCAAATGCGATGTGATTGCGTTTCCACCATCAGCGACCAGGCAGTGCAGGTGGCCAGCCCCCTAAAATAACCGCTGCAGCACTACAACGTCCTCATGTGTTGGTGGACAGCGCTGAACTGAACTCAAGTGTAAACACCCACTTGGGGGCAGTTGCAACATCTGACTTCTTACATTCATATACATATTGTGAGCTATATGTCATATGTAGTCATCTTTAAATTGTATGGGTAATTAGAAGACAGATGTAAGTTTAATATGTTTGGCTGGTCTATGTCAATTAGTCTCAGAGTAACAGAGAAATGCAAAAATAGTTGCAACCGTCCCCAGTCTCCCCTACCTCCTCGTGTTAGCTCAACCTTCGTTTTAAGACATCTGGCAATGGTATCACAAGTGGACAGTGCTGCAGACATAAAATCAGCAGTAGTCTATTGCCTAAAGTTTTAATGCTTGTTCAATACAGATTATTTTACCACGGAAATAAATTTTAAATAATTTTAATGAAACTGTGCTGCCGCCTATTTAAATAGCCTGCGTGTATCAGCCAGTCTGTTCTGTTTACTCTGACACAGCTTTGTATTGTTGGATTTGGCAATTTCAATAGCGCTATGAGGGGGGTTAGGCATTATTACCATGTCAACCTAAACATTGATAAGAAACTGAGTTAGGTAACTGCAAGGAAATGTCAACATAAAAAGCTACATTCTAATCAACTTATTTATTCATTTATTTATGTCAATAATATTGTGTTCCTGTACGCCCCTGCAGCTAACGATTAAGAGGCACTCCTGCTCGCTGCTGTAAACTTGACTGTACTATAGTATATAGGGAAGACCAGACCACCCCATACAAAAGGGTGATTCTGGGAAAATATATATCTTTGGATTTTCCTCAAATGCACGTACCACGTTTTCAAACATCATCAGCTTCATTATGAGACCCGCGAAATCGAGTTGCCCTGAACTTCGACCTCTCTACGCCTTTTACGATGATTTATCATTTTTGACGTTGGGAAAATCCCATCGGTTCCAATAATGATAATAACTTTTTTATATAGCGCCTTTAAAAACAGGGTTACAAGGTGCTTTACAATAAAAGTAAAAGTAAAAAATGTAATATAATTAAACACTAAAATCACACAGTAAAATCAGGAAAATAACAAAAATAACAAAAAATTTACTAAAAACCAAATTTAAAAGATGGCGGTTAAGAGAAGGCTTTAGGATAAAAGTGAATCTTAGCAAAAGACAGAACGCTTAAAACAACCAAACAGGAACTGGAGTCCCATCTAAAAGAAACTCACACAGATGAGAAAATGCATGAGGAATTCACAGTT
The DNA here is from genome assembly GCA_026901105.3 of Galaxias olidus. Taxonomy (NCBI): domain Eukaryota; kingdom Metazoa; phylum Chordata; class Actinopteri; order Galaxiiformes; family Galaxiidae; genus Galaxias; species Galaxias olidus. The sequence continues at coordinate 23,865 of JAPMUY010008922.1, forward strand.
CCCGCTGATGTTCCACCAATTGAGGACCCAGTAGAGCAAATAGACACCAGCCCTCCAAAATGGAAAGAGGTGGAAAATGCAGTCAGATGTGCAAGAGCAGCATCGGCACCAGGACCTAACAGAGTACCTTACAAACTGTATAAAAATGCACATGATGTCCTACGTTTCCTTTGGAAACTACTGAAGCTAGCATGGGAAACAAATCATTCCCAGATCGTGGCGTCAAGCCAGAGGAGCACTGATTCTGAAAGAGAAAGATTCTGGTAACATTAGCGAGTTCAGACCAATTTGCTTGCTTAATGTGGAGGGGAAAATATTTTTTAGCGTAGTAGCACAAAGACTGAGCGAATACCTTACAAAGAACAAGTTAATAGATACCTCTGTACAGAAAGCAGGCATTTCAGGCTTCTCCAGGTGTCTGAAGCACACTAGCATGATTTGGCACCAAATTCAATTGGCAAAACGTGAGAAATAGGACCTTCGTGTCATTTTCCTGGACTTGGCAAACGCATTTGGGTCTGTGCCCCACAAGCTTTCGTGGTCTGCATTTGAGTTTTTTAAGGTACCAATGGCAATTTTAAACCTGGTTAAGGCATACTTTCAGGACATTCAATTGTGCTTTGATACACCAACATTTACCACCAAATGGCAACGTCTGGAGATTGGCATCATGGCCGGATGTACAATCTCACCCTTGGCATTTACTATGGCCATGGAAGTAATAATTCGAGCATCAAAATGGGTCGTTGGCGAGCAAAAGTTAAGGGCAGGATTACGCCTTCCCTCCATTCGAGCATATATGGATAATGACAATATTGACGACAACTGCTCCGTGTACTGAAAGACTACTAAGCAAACTTAATGATAACCTTAAATGGGTTAGAATGAAAGTAAAACCAAGCAAATCCAGAAACATATCAGTCCTTAAGGGAAAATTGTGCAACAACATTTTCTTCATAGATGAGGATCCAATTTCAACCGTGATCAAAAAGCCTGTCAAACGTCTCAGAAAATGGTACAATGCTACCCTTAAAGACTCTGAGCAGGTGGAGGAATTGAGAATAGAATTGAACAGAGGCCTAGAGAGCATTGAGAAGTCAGGGTTGCCAGGAAAGCTAAAACTATGGTGTTTACAGTTTGGACTCAAGAGAAATAGTGGCCATTGACAGTGTATGATATACCCATCACTAAAGTTGAAAAGCTAGAAAGAGGATTCAGCTTTTATGCTAGGAAATGGTTAGGGGTGCCACGGTGTCTTAGTAGCCTGGCTCTTTATGGGACAGGTGCACTGGAGCTGCCGCTTACAGAGGAATTTAAGTGCACTAAAGCTAGATCAGAAGTGACACTTACAGAATCCCGAGATAGTATAGTAAGAAAAGCGGCACCATAGGTATTGGGATATCTGCAGAGCGTCACATAGTAAGCCTGCAGTAACAGAGTAGGGAAAGATTATATTCTTTTCAGGTGGTAAGTATCCCTGCAGAGTTGGCATTGAAAGCCTGCAGGAATAGGAAATAGAAATGGGTATAGGGATATCTCTCAGCTTAATAAACAACTTTTTTTAACTGTTTTGTTTTTTTAAATATCTGGCTGTGCCGAGAACGGATATAGAGGGGGGTGGCTCTGAGACGTCATTGCTCACCTTTAAGCCTTCTGGAGGTGTCGTGGGCTCAAATTAACTAAACATCCGGGATGGAGGGAGCCCACTTGAAAACCCCAATAACATACCTGCTCTCAACCCAAGTCCATTCTAAAATATTGTCTTTTGAAGTGCTCATCTTGGAGTATGGCATAATGGATATTATAACATCCTATCCTGTGTATATTGAAATTAAGAAGTGATTTAAAAGAGGAAACTGAAGTGGCCTGCCTGAGATCATAAGGCAGGGAGTTCTAAAGCTTAGGGGCTCGAACAGCAAAAGCCTGGTCACCCCTGCTGCAGAATTTGGATTTTGGAACTATTAAAAGGGTCCTGCTGAAGGATCTCATGCAGCGATAAAAGCAGATCGCAAATATAGGCAGGCGCCAAACCATAAAGGCTTTGAACACTAGCAGTAAAATCTTAAAATTCTAAAACTCACAGGTAACCAATGAAGGGCTGCAAGGATAAGTGGAATTTGGTCTCTTCTTCTAGTAGCCTACGCGTTAAAAACCTTGCAGCAGCGTTTTGAACCAATTACAATCTTGAGATGTTTCGCATGCTGATTCCTGACCTTTTCTATATCTGAATCGGGAAGTTGTTGTAAACTATCAATATACAAACTTAATCCACTGAAGGCACACATGTTCACTACAAGAATTAATGTATGGTTTGTTTCACATAATATTAGTTAATCGCCTAGTTATATTAAAATTAACAGAGTGCAGTCGGTGTAGTGATTTAGAAAGCACCCTGTACTGAACTGTAGCCCTCAAAAGGCTGAACAAACATTCTTTTCAATTAATTTCCTATGGGTTCGCGCTAGCGTTCTACAGCTTGCGGAACCAACTGTCTTTTCTGCGTTCGGGCAAAAATACTGCCTTCTATTGTCCGCCCTAACTATAGTATAGGTTATATAACGTAAACAAGTTCACGATGTCTATTTAAAATATTATCTTCTCTTACAACTTGTAGTCATGGCAAACGTTAGTTGGTTAACTAAGTTAGACGTTTAAGGGCAATTGGTTGACAGGCTTCACTTATTTGGTCTATGTGACGGGACCTTTTCTATGGATATGCGAGGCATGCTAAATATTAGAATTAACAACACTGACACAAAAACCACGTTCTCGTCAATGTAGAAGCTGCAGCATGTGCATAATATTACGTTTACTTGTAACTTTGTTTTAGTTTGTAGTTTTCCGTTTAAATGAATGGATACCAGCGCAACCCACTACACTACAGTCTGTTCAAATTGCACAGAATCATTGTAAGTAGCATGCGATCAAAACTGTTGCAGCCCTGCGACCTTAAATCAACGGTAGTGCTGTCTTTAGTGTAAATGCTTGTTTATCAGATTTTAGCAGTGTGCTATTCTAAAATCCTTACACTGTAAGTTACAGTAAATAAATTGTCACCAAAGCAAAGGCTTGTAGACCAACCTGATTGTCCTAATGAAGGCAGTACTTTTATTTTCCTCATCATGGGGCTCGTACAGCCATCCAGCTATTGTCAAAAATGTCCTACTCCTAGCCATTAATTTCCCAGTTTGTGCTCCAGTCTCAAATGATGTCCTTCATTGCAGAAGCGTGTATACGTGGCTAGTGGTAATGCTGACATGAAACTAGCTAACTCGCTATGTAAAAACGATACGGTGCCGTCGTACACTCACAGGCGCATTCATTCGTGCAGATGACCTGAACTGTTGGCGCGGTGTTTTTGTTATTTTTGATTTAGCTTTCCCATTTCTGACACCATGTTTTGATGTCAAATAACGAGACAGAGTCACTGTTCGGTGTAATAACAAGACAGTCGGTACAAACGTAACAACATGCAAATACATAACATCAATGCTAGATGACGGTATATGACCGTGAAAACTCTCTCCCAGTCAAAACCCTCTTCCTAAACATTTCAATGGAGCCAAAAACTGATTAAAAATAATAATTTAAAATATAACACGTGAACCGATTACTTAGCTGTATGTAAGCGCAATGGACTGCAATACCCAAAACAAGTGGGCACTGGAATGGAATTGATTGGGTCAAAACTGCGGGCGTAGATAAGGCGCCAAAAATAGGCCTAATAAAAATAATAATAACTAGAAATGCATTTCCACAAGAAAATGCGGATGTGATTGAGCGACCAGGCAGTGCAGCAGCCAGCCCACTAAAGTAGCCCCTGCAGCACTACCACATCCTTGTGTGTTGGATTGCTCCTATTAGCTCACATAACCGTAAATGCTGTCCTCCTTGAGTAATACTGCCGTTGTTGGTGTTGTCTTAACTATACAGCTAGTCTAAACAAAACAAATCAGTCTTATTCAAACATCTCCAAATAGCAGAGTCAGCAGACGTGAGATGTGTTGGTAGGCAGGTTTTAATTGTATAAAAAATGTATAGATTATCCCAAAATATGGGCTTAAAATTACAGACGAAATAGGATAGATGGATAGTTAAGTTTATCAAATCTTTATTAAAAACCCTATGGTAACAAAATACCATGACATCAAGTGAAACACCAATGGATATTTCACCCAAATAAACATTTCAATTGCTTTCAACTGCATATAAACTGAAGGTAGGCTTCTGTACTACTCATTAACAAACAAAACTCAATGACTGTTATTTGATGAATATGACTAAATAAATCAATATTACTATACAACTATTGTAAAACATTACATATTTTTAGAATACTATGCTCATTGAGACAAAAAAGCTAAAGTTAATTGGTGAAATGTAATGTATTTTGAACATGTTGCGAAGTATTGTATTTTTTTAAATGTTGTAATATTGTGAACTATATGTCATATGTAGTCATCTTTAAGTTGTATGGGTAATTAGATGACAGATATGAGTTAAATATATACAAGTTTGGCTGGTCTATGTCAATTAGTCTCTGAGTAAAAGAGAAATTTAAAAAGTGTTGCAACCGTCCCCAGTCTCCCCTACGCCCTTGTAAGCGCAACCTTAGTGTTAACGCTTCTGGCGATCTTATTAGTAGACAGCGCTGCAGGCGTTATATCAGCAGTAGTTCACTGTCTTCAGTGTAAATACTTGTTTAATGCTGATTGTTTTACCATTTAAATAGATTTTAAATAATCTTAATGAAACTGTTATCAGCCAGTCTCTGCATTTTGACATTGAAACGGTAAATCCAACAAAAAACAATTAAAGCAATAAGGTAACAAATGCCAAATGTAAGCACTCAGCGCGAGGTGTCTTTAATAATAAGGTTGACATAAATAATTCTAGCTAGCACATTAAACTTAAACTTCAAAAGATGATAAAAGCATGCCGATAGTCTGTCAGACATTCAAACAACAGTAGTCTACTCTGTCTTCAGTTTAATGCCAAGGCTTGAAGGCTACTCGTTTTACCATTTTAATACGTTCTTAAACTGTGCTGCGTGCCTGTTTGCCCACCAACAACTAGCCTACGCGTGTTCAGCCAGGCAGTGTCTTAATTGTGATATTGGTTTATACATTTTGCCTTTTGCGTTTCAATCATGCTAGTTACGGCTCTACATTAAACAAATAAAGAAGTTTGTCAGCAAGCTATTTAAGATAAATGGGGTCATTGTTACGATCTCTGGAACTGTCATACAATACTAGTTACTAGGTTAGCAATGAACCTACACTTTTAAAACGATAACAGACCCCTCCCATAGTATTTTTTAAGATTTCATCGTATTCTTCTTTATTATTTTTGTATTGTTTACTTTTTATTGATTAAAGCTTGCTTTTGCCTATACCTTTAGTCCTGTCGTCTCTCAGAACTAACGTTTGAATGGGGCCTTTGGAACTGATATAGTGTTAACTCTTTTGGCTTATTTTTTTTAAGACGAGCTAATTATGATGGTTAGCGGCGCAGCTATATTAGCCAGTGCCCCGTCCAATTCAAGTCACCAGAATTATTTTTGAACGTTAAACAAATACAACTTAACTCACATTCACTACGCAGTGTCATGTTGAAAGATTTATACCAAATACCGATGCGATGGTAGGGCTGTGGAATCGATTCCAAAAAGAGTCAACTCATGATTCCAGTGATAGCTGGAATCGGGAATCGACTCTAAGACCTGAAGTCGATTCCATGAAAAGGAATTGACTCTAGTTTAGCGCATGCGTATGAGCACACAAATCTAATCACATCAGCATATGTGTACATATATAGCTATGAGAGAGCGCGTGCCTGTCCACTATGAGTCAGTGCAAATCCCGCCACAGATCGTAGCGAACAATGGCATCACGAAAGTCAGTTGTATGGGAGTATTTTGATTATGACAGTGAAACTAAAAAAAGTGAAATGCCAAATATGTGATAAGAAACTCGCATATAATACAACCACTTCGCCAATGCTTAAGTATTTGAAAACGGTTGGCACTTCTCACAATAATAAAAAACAAAACATATTTTCAACTGTCACTACAGCCAGAAAGACGCAAGCAAACTTTCTAAAACGAGGTAACAGCGCTAATAGTGAACGTGCCCCTCTGATACTGACAGCAACACAAAAAATATGTCTCTTGGCCAACCTGGATAATCTGCGGTCAAAAAAGACTGGCAGCGCGGCGGATATGAACGTAGCCTAGAAGGCTCCCCTAAAATTGTAATCTAATAATAATTATGGAAGCCCATAAGGGACTTTATTCAAATTAAAATGTAAACTTGAAAATGCACATGCAATTCAACAATAGCATTATCACTTTCCACATTTGTATGTGTTATTTGAGACAAAATGTAAATGAAAATGCAATAATACTATTTGCATTTGCATTTTTAAATGCTTCAATGGGCATTCTGTGTCAATATTAAAATTCAAATGCAAAAGCTGTTTGACATTACATTTTCAAAGTCCTACCCCGCCATACTGCGGACAATATTCAAATGTTAATTCAAACTTGAAAATTAAAATGCAATATTAAAAATGTATCCTCATTTTCCATTTGTGCAAGCATTATTTATGTCACAATTAAAATTAAAATGCAGTTGTCAAACAATTTGAAAATGAAAAGGAAATCGCATTTGCCATTGCATTTTCAAACACTTCATCTTCAATACTACGCTGTGGAGTGGACAAAATGCTAATGCAATACGCGAATCAGCGCTAGGAGTCTATTGCATTTGCATTTTCAAGTCACCACGCACTCTTTGGCACAGAACATGAACATTCAAATGCAATCCGTCAGTCCTCTCATCAAGGCGGGTCTTTAGTTAGGATGTCACTGAACATACGTTGTCCTCCGTGGTCGTTGCGTAAAACAATAGCCTATATAGTTATAAAATATAGCAGTCAGCTTAGTTGACCTGTGCTGCTTTATTATGAGTGCGTTATTGTTTGCCAGTAGGCTATATTGTATGAGCACGTTGTCCTCCGTGGGCACATAGTTGGTCAAGTAGCCTATTGGCTTTCCCAATCGTCAGCCACAAACACCCAGGCAGAGTTGCCCAGGCAATCGAGGCAGATTGGCTTTGACAGTTTTTATGGGTCAGCCTTTAAGTCCGACAGCAAGAAGCTGTAGTTTGGTTATACTGACTGAATTCATGCTTATTGCAGTTCACTTGAACAATGTGGTGTTGGCCCAGTGACACAATTTTGAATTGTTCTTATATGACTTGCAGTTATTTTATGAGAATTGCATGTTTACATAGCCTAGTCATTACTGCTGCGCTCCGGTACTTAATAAAATAGCACTACAACCCTGATTATATATTACACTCTGGAAATACACTGGCCTTCTCCTGTATAGGCAATCAGCTTAGTTTCAAACACGGAATCGGAATCGGTTTAAAAGCTCTAAGGAGTCAACTCTAGGAGTCGATTCCATCGACTCCCAACATTAGGAATCGGAATCAGAATCGACTCCATATTTTCTGGAGTCGAACAGCCCTAGCCGATGGAATCTGGAGTTGTGAACCGTAGCTGTAACGAGACCAATCACATTGTAGCTGAAGAAGAATCATACCCTTGTGTATACTGCCATCTAGTGACCACAGTAAATGTTGGTTAACATATACATGTATACATTTTATGCGGTCACTAGATGGCAGCATACACAAGGGTATCATCTTGGTCCTTCATTCCAGCTCGCTCCCCTCAAGGCTTTCTCTCTTCCCATTCATTGTCTATAGGCAAATTAAGCGTGTAAAAGAGGCAATTAAAAAATAACTAGGGAACAGATTAATTAGCGGTGTACAAGCACAGTCTGTGGCATTCCAACGGACATTTTGGCGTTGCAATGGAAGCAAGATCCTCAAAACTGCGAATGTAGTTAGGTGCCGAAAAACGGGGCAAATAATAATGATAATAAACTTCACAATAACAGTATAATTATATATATATATAATTATTATATGACTTTCCGATAAAAGAGTATGTTATTGCATGACGCAATCACATAATCACCCAAACCGTATCCGCACAACAAATGTAACCGAAAAAATACATTGAATGGATTTTTTTTAACTGGAGGTTAACAATGAAGTTCGACTGTATGAATTGGATTGCATGAAACGCTGGTTATTCCACTTCTTAGCGCGCACCGGCCTGCCCTCAGATTAAAAACTTTTTCTAAGAGCAACATTAAGACAACATTATAGTTGGAGTGGTGGATTAGATTTCGTCTCGCTAGCATTTGCTATAAGAAATATATAGGCTGAGCCAAAGAGACATACGAGAAATCTTGACACCTCCGTAATCAGTCAAATATTTTCTTGAAACCAATCTTAAAGTAATCTGATATTTGGCCGCGGAAGTTCCTGTAGCGCTATCTTTATTTTTTTAACTAGCTAGCTATAATTACAAATGATTCATGCTCTACATGTGAGACACAACTAGCCACCCAATATACGTTAAACTTAAAATATCTCTTTGGATGGATAGGATTGCTAGAGTAGTTTAGTTAAATTTGTGTTCATAATTTCACCGTTCTACCACGGCGAGACAGACAGAAGAAAGTCATATAATAATTATATATATATATAATTATACTGTTATCGTGAAGTTTATTATGATTATTATTTGAAGTTTATTATGATTATTATTCGCAGTTTTGAGGATCTTGCTTCCATTGCAACGCCAACATGTCCGTTGGTATGCCACAGACTGTGCTTGTACACCGCTAATTAATCTGTTCACTAGTTATTTTTTAATTGCCTCTTTTACATGCTTAATTTGCCTATAGACAATGAATGGGAAGAGAGAAAGCCTTGAGGGGAGCGAGCTAGAATGAAGGACCGAGATGATTTTGGTTTAGTGGTAAGAAGGTAAATTTGCATTTGCAATGGGAACACTTGCGTTCAAAAGTTTGCCCAGACATGAAGGACATCTTGTTCAATGAATATCCTGTTTCAAATTTCATTCAAAGGACATTGGAAATTATTGATGCATTACGTTTTAATGATGAATTAAAATATGATGAACACTTAGGCCGAGTGTATATTTTATATATGCAATTGTCCCAACACAATAAATTAGCACACCTTAAGAAATTACTACACTCAAAAAAATGTATCAAGGCATGGTTTATTATTAAGTATTGACATCTATTTGATTTTATTTAAATAACCATATTTTCAAAATGTATATATTCAAATTCCATAGCATCAGCATGAATCTGTAAATTCTGCAAACAATTCGATTCAATCAGTTAAAATGTATGAATGTGGTTTAAATATAGTTAACTGTGGAACAAGGACGATTCAATTTCTTAAAATGTATGAGATTGGTTTACCTAATGGAAATGGAATCGTTTAAAGGCGGAAATGACCTTTCTCTGCAATCTTATCTCACCGACACCTGCACAACCACCAGGCTAGATTACGGACGGCTGATTATATCTGTGCTCATCGGACATAATCTGCAAGTTATCAGGGTATGTACATGTTTTATTACTGCATTTGATATCATATCACACTTATATCAATACATTGACTATCAAATTCGATAAGTTCATGATCATTGCAAACATTTTTGTCGGGTCTACTAGCAAGCTAATTTACACATGGTTCCAATAAAGACCATGCTACTTTAGCTAGTTAGCGATTATTCTCATTAGCTAAGATGAAAGGCAACATTGAAAGGTAACTCTCATTTGACATAACTTTAATTTTCCAGCTGCTCATGTGACATGCTAAAGTCATTGCAACTAGATTTATAAAGTCCGGTCTACAGGTTTTAACATTAAAGAAGTTGGCTAACATAGGGTAATTTGACTGTATTGTGTAATAGTTTCTTTCTACATAACTTGTTCGTTCCTTCAGTTACCATTACTAAATATTAAGCCTATTTAATTGCTATGTCAACGTAATTTTTTAGGTGCATGCAGGCTCATTAGTTACATTTGCAAGAACTAATGATGGTGTCAACCAGCCTTTAGTTGCTTAACATCGCGCGCGCAATGCAGAGCAGAGAAGGAGCGTGGAGGACTAATTTAGAACATAGAATGGGGAAAGGGGTAAAATGTGGTTTCCCACACTTTTTTAAGATTAAGGGAATGCATATTATTGTGAAGAATTGTGGTTATTCTTGAGATTCAGTCTGTAGTATGAAATAAGTGATCTGTGTACTTAAATAGTTTAACTGATCAACTGCAGTCAGGGGGATTTCATAAGCAAAAATAGCACACAGTTGTACAATGAGATGTCAATTGCATTTTGTTTCTAACTTGACCCATTCATCTTTTGCAGATAGACAATTCTTACACTAAACTGGAGGACGGGGCAACCTCTTAGATCTTGTAAGTATGTAGGCTATGATGACATTGATTTATAATACACAGAAAAATCAATGCATCTGACAAAGAATTATGAAACTCGTTTTGAATTTCAGATGAATCAACATAAAAAGCATTAGCATAACATGCCTAATGTTTAAATTTTGTTTTATATTTTTGTTGAACATTTATATTTGGTTGCCACCTACAAGATAAATTGTATGAGGCGTGCCCCCTTTATTAAAATCTGTATCAAACAGTGCTTCCAGATTATACTGTATCACATTCACACTACAAGTTGTGTAAATTAACTTTACCCAAGTGCATGGAATGTCAAAAGATCCCATGATTGAGTTAAAATACATTTTGTCTGAGGTATTAATCTATAAAATGGTTTTGCTGGTAGTGTGCTCTAAATCATTTTAGTTTTTTGAAAATGTTCGCTGTACACGCTTTAACAAACACCAGCTGAAAGACAACACTTGTTAATGACCCCATAACTGATACATTTTATTTGTCTTTGTTCACAGATATGTGAATGTGGCCATGTAAAGCGTGTGATATTTCATTATCTACCCTGTATGAGTTGCTAAAACATTTAAGGCTAAAACATATCCACTGTGGTCGCAAATGCCGCTATCCATATGTATATTCAGGTTGTCCTTGTACATTCAAGAGTTGGAAGAACCTTTTGAATCACATATCGAACACACAGGAAGCTAGAAGCAGCACATGTTCAGTTAACTACTTTCAAATGTCAGACGTGTGGATGTGAAAAACTTTCAACCGAGAAGGAATACTTTACTCACGTAAATCAACATCTTAGGCAGTATGAAACCATAACATGTATGTTTGAAGCATGTACAGTATGTTTCAGACAAATGTATATGGTACATTTAATTCGCATAAAAACCGTAAACATAATCCCCACACTTTAAAAGATTTTAAGCCAGGTGTTGTTAAACTCGCTTCTCAGTTAAACGAATCTGGTAGTCCCGTGGATGACGTCCCCTCATCTTCTGCAGACCTAGATTTTGTGCCTCTGTCGGATGCAGAAAGTGATGTTGATTCTTTAGAGTACCTTCCAAAAGCAGTAGAACAAATGATAGCTTCAATTTTATTGAAGTTGGAAAACATTTTTGTTGTTCCGTCTACAGCAATCAATGAACTTCTTGATGAACAAGACTACCTGTTAAGTTCTGTGACTGTGCCTGTAACTCGCAGCAGTCTTTTTGAATTATTTGAAAGCAAAAAACTAGAAGTTGATGGCTTAATCATTAAGGAACTAGCTGATGCACTGAGTAAATCTAATCCGTTGGTGAAAGCAACAGGGAAAGAAGGCCCCCTTGCTACTGCTTATAAGAGAAAGCAATACTTCAAGAATTTGTTTAATGTTGTTGAGCCAGTGGAGTTTATTCGGGACCAAAAAAATTGCAGAACCTTTCAATATAATAAATTTTTGCAGTCTTTGCAGCAGTTACTTGGTTGTACTGAAGTGTTAAATGGTATTATCAATAGCCACAGAACACAGGGAAGTGATACACAGCAGCTTGAGAACCAGCAGGATCGCTCTCTAACAGATGGTGTGTACTACAAGGAAAAACCTTTATTGTCAGGCGATGAGTTGAATATTTGTTTAACCTTGTACGTTGATGATTTTAAACTCTGTAATCCCTTAGGAACATCAAGAAAGAAGCACAAATTGTGTGGTGTATATTGGATCTTGAATAACTTGCCACCAGGCTGTCATTCATCGCTCTCTTCAATTTATTTGGCAGTTTTGTGTAAGAGTAATGATGTAAAGGTATACGGCTATGGTAAAATACTAGGGCCACTTTTACAAGACCTAAAAACTTTAGGAGAGCATGGTGTGTTCATCTCAAATCTGGGAAAGTTTGTCAAAGGAACAGTCCATAGTGTTGCAGCTGACAATTTGGGAGCCCAAGGATTGGCTGGTTTTGTTGAGAGCTTCTCTGGGCATTATATTTGTCGATTTTGTAAAGGTAGATATTCAATCAAAGGATGTTCAATCAAGTGCTTTTTTGCTTTGAACCAAAGAAATACATCACATGTTGAGTCCGCACTCACAACTAAAACAAACTGCTTTGGAGTGAAGAGAGCTTGTGTTTTAACTGAACATCTTCATCATTTTCACGTTATCACAGGCTATCCCCCAGACATATTACACAATATATTTGAGGGTATTGTCCCATTTGAACTGGCACTGTCTCTCAGTATTTTGATATCTAAGAAGTATCAGTCTTGATCATCTTAACGCACTGATCCTCAAATTTCCTTATAAGTGGAATGACAACAAAAATAGATCGCACGTCATACCACTCAGCTATTCATCTAAGAACACAATAGGCGGAAATGCATGATGAAAATTGGAACTTGATACGATTTCTCCCTTTTCTAGTAGGAGACTTGATACCAGTGGGTGAGCTTGCTTGGGAAGTTATATTAGACCTGAAGGAAGTTGTTGAATTGGTTGTGGCACCTGTTCACACGGATGAGATGATTGCCTATCTTGATGTCAAAGTGTCTGAGCATAGACAGAGACTACATGAGCTTAATCCAGGTGGTAAGGTTTTACCTAAACACCACTATCTTGAGCATTACCCGCACTTGATTAGGTGCTTTGGGCCTCTCGTAGGTCTTTGGACGATGAGATTTGAGGCTAAACAGCTTTTTTAAGCACGCAGCCAGACACACAAATAATTTCAGGAATATTGCTCTCTCTCTGGCTTCCAGACACCAGCAAATGATCAGTTATCACATGTATTCATCCAGTCTAGGTACATCAAATTTGGAAGTTACAAATGTCTCCACAGTCCAGATTGATGTCCTCAATAAGGAAGTTGTGTTAGCTCTCAGGCGCAAGTATCCAGATATGACTCAAGTTCATCTTGCAAAAAATGTCACCACTCCATGTCACCACTCCAGGAATAAATGACAGATGTGGAATGCTAGTTGCATGTGGTTCAACTGCTGGAATCCCTGAATTTGCTGAGATTCTACAAATGCGCATAATTGGAGATAAGTTGAGTTTCATCGTTTGCTTACTTTGTGCTTGGTATAGAGATCATTTTAGAGCGTTTGAGCTAACTTCTTCACCAGGGAGAGAGGTTGCCCTGGTTCAGCTGGAAGAGCTGACTGACTGCTATCCACTTGTGGCCTACACTGTTGGATCTAAGCGTATGGTAACCCTGAAGAGATACATCGTCATCTAAGGTTTGATTTAGATAAGTTACAGCTCTTTATAGAAGTATTCAGTAGCTTTAACACTTCTCAGATTTTGTTGTGACAGCTGTTCAAATGTGGGAATGCTTTTGTAAGGCCCTCTGTAAAATATACAAATGTTTATTTGAATTTTACGGGTGAATTTTGTATTATCCCCCCCCAAAAAAATTTCCCTGCTGGGGCCTATAAATCACTTTAAGGTGGTCAGGTCCAGAGGGGCAAATCTCAATCTATTTGGTGGACTGCCATAAAATTTGGTAACAATTGATAAGCTAAACAGTTACCATTTAGCTAACCAGCAGCCCAAATTGTTAATCAAAACCACATTTTTGATTTGTATCCCAAGGAATAATTACACCTTTCTCTATTTGTATTACATTCAAAAGGATAAAGACCTAACATTAATGTTAACAATTTGTTTAATAATGATACCAGTACTTGTCGTCTGTTTGTTTCTGCATTATAGATTAACATGGCAGGGCCAGTTTGCTTCAGAGTTCTTTTTGGAGGTGAAGAGGATGCAAGAAAACTAACTATTGAATCCGGAATGCCAGAATCTGTGGATGAATTTGCTGTTAAAATTGAGACATTCTTTAGAGTGACGGAGCAGTTCAGGCTTCAGTTCAAAGATGTAGAAATTGGAAATGAGTTCATGAACCTCTTGTCCATTTCTCACATTCAAGATCGAAGTACTTTGAAAGTGGTATACTTACCTTGTGAGGCTACCAGCTCTGTATCCTCTGCTTTACCCACTCAAGATATCTTTAACATAATCCCAGTTTCTCCCACCAATGCACTGACCAGCTCCTCATTGCAAGAACTAAATGATTCAGCATCCATTCTCTCTAATATGATACCATTTTATTGTCATCTCCTGAGTCCCGGTCCTGCTCTTGGCTTGAAGACTTCATTGTGCTTTTCATAATGTAGAAGAAGGTGCTCCAGAAGGGAAATGAGGATGCGAATGGAACTTCACTATCTCTTACCCCGAAAGTCAGATCTGATATTCTTGAAGGCCTTGTCGAAGAAATTATCAACTACACGGCATATCCGAGGGACGGTCAGTTTGAAGATGTTGCTGCGGCCTTGGTCCAGACCCACCCATGTTAGCATGAGAAAGGAACTCGCACTGGGCATTGTGGGTGGAAGCACTACATTAAGATCAAAATGATGAACTTTCGCACCAAGCTCGGACGAGCTGGTCACCCAGAAGTCACTGTCAACTCACTGAAGAACAAACTGAAAGGTCAGGGGAAACCAGCTGCAAACATAAAGAAGCCCCAGAAGGCAGAGGTTAATTTCTGTCCAAGTCATCCCAGAGGCAAAACCACAGAGAGCCTAGAGGTGGTAAGGGTTGCTCAGAGTTGACAGAGGTAAATAAAAAGAATAACGAGGCTGTGATCAAGGAAAAGATGCAGCGTACCTTCTCGTACAGACGACAAGAGGTTGTTCCGGATCCAATGATTTCTGAAGTCCGAAACAGATGGCCAGCACTGTTTGAAGTTGGTTAAGTGAGTGTAGTTAGAAATGTAAGAGCAAATCTTGATCAAATGTATTCAGTGTTACACATTTTGATTAAAATCAAATGTATCCTGTCTTTTCTACTCTGTTTCAGGTCAACTCAGAGTTCATGCGTATAACAACTGTTCCCCTGACATCAAAATTCATTGGACAACTGGAGAGATACACCAATGACCTTATAAAGGATTTCCGTGCCAAAGGAGGATCAGCGGGACAGAAAATTCGCAGCATAATGGCACTGACAACTAAAGTAAATGTTTTTTTTTAAAGCTGACAAGCAACAGGATTTTTATTATAATAGTCATATAATATCATTATATTATACATTTGAGATGAGTTACTATATCAGTCTAAGGATAATGTGGTGATAACTAAACTTGTCTAGTTAGGGGTCTAGCAAATACAGACCTTGCTGCTCTAGTCTTGAAGTAAAGACACGCCTACAGTGGTGACATTGGGATCTTGTTTGCATGCTTTTTTTCAGGATGGAGACATAAACATCAAACGTGTCCTGAGGAGCCTAAGTGTTTACCTCAAAGAAGACATGGAGATACTCATCAAAGAATATGTGGTATGTGTACGTCATTTCCACTTGCATTATACATGGGTTTTGATTCTACATATCAGTTTGCAGTACGGTGTCTTAAAACTTGCAAATGTGACCTGTGTTGGGACACAGCTCATTGTTCTTTGTTTATCCTCCAGGACTGCGAATGTGTGGAGGCAGAGTTGGGGATTTCACAGACAACAATGGGCATCTACATCATTCGGGTGGAGGGTGCCAGTTCTGTAGACAAGCTTGCAGATGTCGGCGTTGTGCTAGAAGGTGCGGAGGTTCTGCAAGACCTACAGAGTCTCACCCACGGATGTGTGATGCTTGTTGGACTGATATATGCGCTTAATTTAAGCCACCCTAAGGACCTCAAGTGTACATTTGAATTTTTTCAGAAAATTCTGTTGGAACTGGACAAAACCAAGCTTTCACCAAAAGTCCAATCACTGAACATGAAGATGCTCCCGTGATTTGGTGAAATTGGCCTGACTCACTCAATGTTTCTCAAAACCTATTTAAGTTGTTGACATGCTCCAAATCTCAACTTGTTTTGAATGTGAAATTGTCTCAATGTATAAAATCGTTTTAAATTATTTTTACAGTTCTTTTGGTATATTTTTGATGCAGAAGATTCCTTTTAAAACTCATTTATAATTGAACATTCATTCAGAATATTTCTTTTTATCATTCAGAATATTTCTTTTTATCATTCAGAATATTCATGAATATGCTGATGGTACAAAGCCACTCAACCACTGAGCCTTTTTGGCAATGTTTTCCATTGTAATGATGGTTGTCAATTTTCCAAAATAAATATCATGGACAACTTGATACTTACGTTTTCTCTAAGCCCTTAATGTTCTTGTTAATGAGGACATGGTTTATGTAGGATTTTACATTATTGCACGTTTTGTGTAAATCGATGTATTAATAGCCCCTCATTTTGTGGGTTTATGCTGTTGTCAGCTGGTGGCACACACTGTAGTGTGATGTTTGCAAAGGCCAAACTTGCCACATTTCTTGAGAAGCATTAATAAACTTATTAAAATGTGAAATAAGACGGTCTTTTGTATTCTAGTTATTGTAGGATGTATTGTAAAACATCTAAATTTAAATTGTTATAAATACATAGGGTTTATTATTATTATTATTATTTATTATTAAGAATAAGTACCTAAATTTCATGCATTTTTAATAGATTAATGCACACACCTAGTTCTTAAGCATTCAAAATGGATTGAATTTATTGATGATACATAAACCGTGAAACAAATTGGATGTATTGATGATAAATGTATAAACCTGGTTATTGTGTGTATAAAACACTCTTGGTTTATTAGTTTTATTACATAAATCTCAATCTTACTTAATTCATACGTTTGAGTGGTAAATATGCATCACATAAAGTCTACTACTTTCTTAACATTAGAACTATGTGATCTAAATGCATGGAAATTTGTCATGCAATTAAAATGCATAAATCTCACATATTGGGCTCAAATATTTTTTTTAATGGAGGTATCAGCTTTCAAATACTAGTACTGGACACTTTCCTAAGACACTTAAAGTTCTTCAGTTGGTTGTTCAAATAAGGTATGTCTTTAATTATAGTCATCAATTATATTTAATTGTAAAAATATAACTAACATACAATTTCAGGACCTATTTTGCTTGTAGGCATCGGCAGTGGTCGAATTGTTAAAAGTTAACAAGGGGGATGGTAAAATGTCTGACCAAGTGATTATATTTCAACTGCAATGAATAGGGACATTATTGTAACTTTAAAAGGTAAAGAAAATGGCATAATGACCAATTTAGCCAATCATTTCTTGTCATAATTGTATCCCCCCCCCCTCTGGAAAGTTGACAAATCACACCCTGCTTATACCACAGCGCCTAGTAATCAACAAGCTTTGGGAGACTTTAAGGGTCACGCGCACCTGAGTCAGCTACTCTATATAAACAGAAGCAGACCCATCTCACTCCAGATTTGAATCCAGTCATCATTCAGCCATGGGGCAGACTTGGAGAAGAGTCTCACATAACCCCTAGTTCTATTACAGTCGATACGTTCAACTCCTCTGTATGGGAGACATTGTATCACAACGCCCCATAGGTTGTGAACATCGAACAACCCCTGATGACCGGAGGTCCATCCTTCACTCCTGACCGCCCACACTAGGCACCGCCTGCGCCAGAGAAGGCGCCGTCACATCCAATCTGTTCCAAGATACAAAGGTGTGAGGCTTAGCCCTGCTAGCCACAGCACAGATGTCTGAGACAGACACATCCTTGGACAACACCCATGAAGAGGCAATTAAGCGAGTGGAATGTGCGCATATAGCCATAGGCAATGCGCGCCCCATAGCGCCATAGGCTAACTGACTAGCCTGTACTGACCACTTAGCCTGTCTGATTTTGGACATGGAAGGGCGAGCAAAACAGACAATAACTAATCTGTGGAACGGAATCCCCTTGTCCGAAGAGTGCAGCACGCGTACAGGGCACAGACTGATAGAAAACGGCAAGGCACACGTTCGAAAACGAGGCACAGGCTGTTAGCTAACACCCCACGAGGTCACCGAAGCAACAGAAGGTGAGGTACCAAAGAGACCGTTCGCTAGCTAGCCACTACGCGGGTGTTAGCTTAGCAGTAGCCTAGCAGTAGCTAAGCATTAGCTAGCTAAGCAGTAGCTAACTAAGTGGTTAGCGATGCCCTGCAGGCCGTAGGCAAAACGGGGGACACTAACCACGTTGCCGACTACAACACGGACTGGTAGAAAACAGCAAGGAACACGTTTGAAAACGGAGCACTAGCTGCTAACTAATAGAAAATAAAAAAAACGTGCTGAAAAGCCACAATAAAAACTCTTGAGGAGGAAGTAAGTGGCTAAAAGGCACGGCGGACTGTGGTGCTACTTTAGGTAGCGCAACGGAAAGCAGAAGAAACGCTGAGGAGAGAAAAAAGGCAGAGGAGAAAACATTTTACCTTGCAAACAAGGAGAAAACCCTCAGACCGAACAGCGTCTTCACCAAAGATAAGGTTCCCTAGACAGGAGAACACCGTTAATGTTCACACCCGGCTGAATGATGAAAATCTGGAGTGAGATGGGCCTGCTACTGTATTTATAGAGTATCTGACGTGGGTGCACGTGACCCTTAAAGTCTCACTAGCCTTGTTGATTACAAGGCGCTGTGGTATAAGTGTTCAGTAAATGATGCATGCTCTAAGAGCAATTCCCACAGAGAAGAGTCAAAAGCATAGACTGTAATAGAACATATTACATTAAAAGTACTTGTGGGAGCTCATAAGTGGATGCATGTGAACTATGCTCGGATTCCATTGGCACAAACGTATATATTGACATTCTAAAGAAGGGCACACTGTAAGAATATCTCACCATTCACAGAAGATTTAGAGAAAACAACCAGATTTACAAGACAGAGCTAATTTCAAAGCCATTATGAAACTATAGCCTACTAAGAAAACACAAACACATAGTCATAGCACCTATATATCCATGGTGTATAAATAATTCATAACCTTACATCCTTTTGGCACGGAACACAGGCAGTACATGTGGATGAATATTGGCTCAAGTGTAGAGGTATATTCCCATCTCGTAAACAAGTATTCAAGTTGGCACTGAGAACGCTTAAGGAAAAAGCTCCAGCCCGTGAGAGCAGCTCAGGCACACTCCACTTTAAAACCCGGCAGAATAACATTTAGGTGCCTCGCCATATGTAATACCCCAGGTGCAATATTCAGGCTCTGGCTGGTTCTGCACGTTACACAGCTTTGTGGTTGTATGAACATAACTGAAAGATGTTCCTCTAAAACGACATGACAGCGTTGTCGGTTGAAACTAAGTCACTCATAACTCTATTTTCTTAATTCTGGCCAAGTTTAGTGGAGCTTTTGGTGGTGCTGCAGGAGAACAGGTGTTGAGAGATGGAACCTTACCTCAGCTACAGGAACTCCCTCTGGAGGCCTGCAGTGCAGCACTATCATGCCTTTGATGGGCACCTCTTTACACTGCGGGTCCTGCTCAAAGTTCTTCCTCAGATCTGGGAATTGAACAGAGTGCTGACATTAGAGATATGTTCTGCATATCGCTACATACTCACTGTGATCATTGACATGCTATGTTGGGGCGGAACACTCTTTTATCAGTTACAGATTCAATCAAATAGGTGATTTAACACTTTGATAACCGATTACTTATCTTCAAATAAGAACATCTATAGAAGCAAATAATGTCAAATATTTGAAAACACAATATTGGTATGTAGTTTGAGTTGCACATGTTTTAAGTTTATTACACCAAATGATATTGCAACAACGACAATAATACATGATACTTATGGGTGTTATTATTTTGATTCAGCCAATGATTGCACATGGAAACAGGTGTGGACCCACAACGTTATTCGGGTTTACAAACAAATAGGCTTTAGCATTTTATGTAAAAATACCAGATGTAGACTAAAGCTTAGTTACAAGCAATAAAGATATACAGGTATGTGGTTAAAGCAATTATAGGTAACTATTTTGTATTAATGTATCATTAATACATTTCTTCTGATTTGACACAAGTATGGAGCTAAATTAGTGACTTTAATTTTGCATCTGAAAAAATAAATGTGTGCAAATATTTTGTGTTTGCAAAAAGGAATGCAGTTTGTGTCTTTAATTTGTGTAAAGAAAGATTTGTAACTTATTCTGTAGGGACTACATTTTTCTTAAGTACGACAAATTGTCTCACGCAAGTTACAAATCTTCATTATGCCTTTGCAACCTTTCCTCCACACGTGCATTTTCTCAGTGATATTTCACCTAACAGTTAACTAAACAGTGAACAGAGATAGACTAAAACTTTCAATACGGATTGGCCAGGTCACATCAAGTTCTTATGGTGTGTTCCATTGTACTCGGAACTCGGATAGTTCCTAGTTGGTACTCCAGACTTCAAATCTAAATGCGTTCCACGGAAAACATGGATGTAATGTCTGTAATGTCCATGGGAGAATAAAAAAATCATGGTTCAGATCAGTCCTCTTGAAGTGTGAATCTTTAAAGGTGCAGTATGTAAGTTTGAATTTCTAGCAATAAATAGTTTTTTTTATGTTTTTTTAAATTTATTACATACCTCTTGGAGGATATCATTAAACCAAATGCTTACAGAGAAGGTGCGCTGTATATGAGCGCACTGGGCCCTGTATTCAACTTTAAAAGATTTTAGGGATGCACACCTATCCCCAACCAATCTGGAGAGTTTTTGCAAGGAGTAAGGGCTACCGGCCTGTCAATCACCTCGCGTTCACACTCCTAGGCAACTGCTTAAAGCGTCACCCTCCAAACAAGCTTGTTACAATTTGCGTTGCAGACAAAAGTAGCAGCGGTGTGAACTAGTAGCCTAGTTGCAAGGCTTGTCAAATCGCCAAGTGCAGTTTTAGAACGTTAGGAAGTATGGCGCCAGATTTATGTCTAAAAGGCATTATTCTTTACATGCATATGTTGGATATACTCGGCAATGTAAAGTAGCTATGGTGCCAATCGCAGCTAAATAAAAACGATTGTCATGCACTAGCTCATGATGAATTATGAAATTGTTTTAGTTAACGTTAGGTAACTGTATGTCGTTACTATGGAAACGGTCATTTGTGTCTGTGCTCGTTGCTTTGGTGTGAACGACTCAGTTTTAGTGTTTACGATCAGACGTTCGGGATTCTTTTGTTTCTCACCACCAAACAAAAATATGCACAACATACACTTGATTCATGAAACACTGCCTTGCTCAGGCTCATGAATTCTAGACAGAGTGCGCACAGGCATGTGTGCGATGGGCCATTGAGAGGGATAGGAGGGACCAAAGACTTCGGAGGTTGGCCTTTTTGAGTGTTGTGATTCAAATTCTTGCCATTTTTCCCCAATTCTCTAGAACTACATACTGCACCTTTAATACTCATTGTCTGCCACCGGGTACGATTTCCCGCAAAACTGTAACGTATAGCTTAATGGCCAAGGAAGTGCGTCACTAAATCATGTTTGATTGCAACTGTTCTCTTGTCTCTTGCTTCAAGCCATCGTGTGATCACTCAGCATTGTAAACAAATGCCAGTTGTGTATTTTTCAATTAGAAGAAGTTACAACCCCATACAAAATATTGAAAGCTAAAGTTTCAGAAGAGTAGGTTTTATTCAGCCTGAATAACATATGCACGCAACTACAAAGATCTACTGCTACAATCTACCATCTACTGGCATTTACCTTCACAGTTTGTCTTTTTATATATATTCCTTCAAGTTAAGCCTTTCCCATAACTCCCCAACATGCAAATTAGACATGCCCTTTTTCCAATCACCTCTGACCCAGCTGTTTTCTGAGGCCTGCTTGTCCCATCAACCTTAAAGTTTACCCCTCTTTATAACTAGTCCCATCCTTACCTATCATAAACTAAGGAAGCAGAGTCCATTAACCCCCCTTCCTTATCTTTGTACATCTGTTCACCCCTAGCATCTGTTAATCCCAAACTACTCATGTGCTCTCAAGGTGACAAACAGTCTGACAAATAGTGCATTCCTACACAGGCCTCTTACAATCATTAAGTGTTATTGCTCCCCTCTTACTATGGCTCTCTCTCTCTCTTCTCAATAGTGAAAACTACTATTAAACTATGGTGTGTTTACCAACTAAGCTTTAATATTGATTACAAATACTTGACTACAAAAAGGGTATCTACTTTTTAACACTAAAAATACCATACCGTCTAGGAAACGGTAGGGGCCGCCAAAATCACCTCCTACAGAATGCTGCCCCTAGCAACTTTAATTTTTGCAATTTGCCACTTTTAGATCAGATTTATGATTAAGATGTTGTTGTTTATTTTTTATCAAATGTAAATTATAATTACGACAGTGGAATAGATCATGTTAATCTTGAACTAACACAACAATCAAGCTTTTTCGTCAATGATATTTAACAACATCAATGATGCGCTATAAACTGAAAAAATTGGAAAGAAAAGTTTTATTGAATTATTGAACACCACCACACCAACATCATGCTGGTCTACACACCATCTGAAAGAAAGTGTTTAACTGTGTGCTGCAGTTCAAGTAGGGTTGTCAAAGTTGTCAAACGCGATAACGTGTTAACGCAAATCCATTTATTTACAAATCTTTGTGATGCCTTTGCAAATCTTCACACGTGCATTTTCTCAGTAATAGTTCACAAAACAGTGAACAGAGAGAGACTAAAACATTTAAATACGGATTAGCAAGGCCAAATTATTGTACATTGTGTGTTCCATTGGACTCGGAACTCGGATAGTTCCTAGTCGGTATTCCCAACATCCAATCTAAATGCGTTCCAATGCATCTGCTCGGGAAAACATGGACACCCGCAGCAAACTGATGTTTCTACGGCAAGTCTTTGAGGGTAGGCAAGTACACTGTAAAAAAACATTTTCACAGTAGTTTGCTCTGTTTTGAAATTGCATACAAACACTGTTAAATTACGGATATTATCTCAAAATCCATAACCAAACTTTCCTTTTAAGTAGGGCTGCACGATAAACTGTATATTTATCGCGATATCAGTATTGCTACCAACAATGTATTCTTGTAAAATGTGGACGATATTAACCAGTTAAATAAAAAACACCCACTCGCTCCACTTTATCCAAGCAAACTCAACTTTACGTTTCAACTCCAGTCAAGCACGACCAATCACAGGTGTTCCTGCTGAGCATGCTAACGAGTTGATCCTCACTCACACAGAGGCAAATTCCATTGTGCTAGCTGCCTGCTACTTTCGAAGAATCAGTAACCTGCGTTCGTTAGGCAAGATCGAGTATTTAAGCAGTTAGCGTACCACAATGTGAACAAAAAATATTTTTTGCCACCTAAAGAATCACCACTAAGTACAATAGGCGATGAGGACATTACAACTAATAGTTTAACAATGTTATATGATGCGATTCTGCCCAGACTAGTGGTTTGGCAGGGCGAGGGCGGTGTCTAACAACTAACTCTTTATATGCACGTAACAAACACTACTAGTCTAGCAACAATGGCAGAGCTCTACACTGTCTGCTCGAGGCAAGCATTACCCACAAATTAATATGGATGTTCCCTAAACATTATGATTGTCTCAATCAAACTATCATAACCATTCACAGGCTTTTATTTTAAATGTTAGATTACTGAATTCCATCCCTTTCCATGCTAGCAAGAGTCTGAGACCAGCGTTAATTTAAGTTACAAAATAAAAGCTGGCTCGTTATGTTCACATTACTTTGTGTTTTTTGCAGTGCAGTGTTTTCCTATACCAACTCAACTAAGAAGTACAGAAACAGCAGACATTGTTGTGCCATGTAAAGTGTCTATTTGAGTTTGTAAACATTTGTGGAATAGCAATTCCATTTTAAATGCCTGTGGCTATGTTCAGTTGTGCAGTCATTTTAATTAATTCATAATTTATTTATTTATTTATTTATTTATTTAAATAAATATAAATGTTTTGTTTATTACATTATTTTGGTTTTCAGAAGTCAAACATTGTTGAGATTATCATGATAACAATATTGACATGAAATATCGGGATTTCCATTTTAGCCAGTATAGTGCTGCCCCACTTTTAAGCATCATGTCGATAATGAGAAATTACAAAAACAAAAACAAAATCCCTTAAAAAAAGGGTCAAATGACTGGCAGCTACGGCTGCCAAAAAAAAACCCATAAAATGAAAGCAAAATATCCAAATAAAAATTAAGTGCAAAAATAATACATTTACAGAAATTACAATTAAAGGTTTTGCCAAGATATACTGTTATTCTACAGATATTTATTAAATTAGTATGATCAAACACCTTCGATAAAAAGATGTCACTAAACATTGAGCAGAAAAACACTGTTATTTTACAGATATTTCCCAGATTATTACAATCAAACACCTTTCATATATTTCCCAGATTATTACAATCAAACACCTTTTAGTGACTGCACTAAAAGTTCAGCAGAGAAAAACTGTTATTTTAAAGATATTTGATAAATTATTGTGATCTTTAGTGATGGCACTTAACGTTCTTCAAATGTAATTCATTGCTAAAACATGGAAATTTCATCTCATTGCTTTTTTCAGATAGTAATTAGAACACTCTTGCAACCAAACAGGTCCATGGTGCTCAAACAACACTAGTGAACTACTCCAAAGAATTCAATCTTTTAAACCTATACCTAACACATGAATATTACTTGCAATTTTATTTTTAACAGACCACAATCACATCAAATATAATTATTATCCCACAATGCCTTGCTGCAAATCCAGACCAAAGTTTAAATGTAAAAGTACACATAAATGTAGAACTAGGATTTACTGTCAAATCAATGCTTTTTTAAAACAATGGACCTTAAAACATAATTAAAAAAATGTATGCAAGTCTTTGACTAGACACAGTGAAATATTGGAGTGTTGCTAAAATGCTTACGATACGCACCCTATTTATTCAAAGAAAAGGGAAATGGGACCTGTGTCTGAGGTTTTGAATAGACAATATGTCAATTCGAAATGCACTGTAAAACATTTTTATATTTTCACAGAAAATAGCTAACATTTTCACAGCAGTTTGCTCTGTTTTGAAATTGCATACAAAACACTGTTAAATTGTGGATATTTTCTCAAAATCCACAACCAAACTTTTAAGCATCATGTCAATAATGACAAATTACTTGTATTTTTTTCTGCAGACAAATTACCATAATAATTATACTGTATTTTTCATTAAAATATTTGTAAAATAAATGTTACTCCTCATATAATTCATATCTATCTATATATACACCATATTATAGGTTTATGTCCACACTAAGAATGGAACGTTTTTCTTTGTAATTTTAAGATCAAATCTCATGCACATGTGTCCCATGACCCAACATTTTAATCTGAGATGGAATCTGTATAAAATAATATTAGTCTCCCCCTCCCCTTTAGTACGCAATCTTGGCGTATTAATGGATTCCACTCTTTCGTTTAGCTCTCATATCAATAACATGGTCAAATTATACTTCTTCCATCTTAGAAACATTGCTAAAATCCGACCATCCCTTTCCCAGAGTGCAGCTGCCAAACTCATTCACTCATTCATCTTCTCCCGTCTTGATTACTGCAACTCACTTCTTTTCGGCATCAGCGCAACCTCCCTCCATAAACTCCAACTGGTTCAAAACTCTGCTGCTCGTCTTCTCACCTCTACAAAATCTTCTGAGCACATAACCTCCGTACTCTTTAATCTTCACTGGCTTCCGGTCAGCCAGCGCATCACCTACTAAATCCTTCTCCTCACCTACAAAGCTTTACACAATTTGGCCCCTCCCTACCTCACTGAACTGCTCCAACCTTACCATCCTACCCGGACACTACGTTCCTCTGCAGACAGGCAACTGGTCATTCCATTTTGGGGAGCGTGCATTTTCTAGGGCAGCACCTAAATTATGGAACTCTCTCCCTCCTCTAATTCGGAATTCCAACTCGCTATTAATCTTTCAAACCCACGTTAAAACATATCTTTTCACACTAGCATACCCTAGTTAACTCTGTTTAGAATCTGGTCCCTTTCTTTTATTGATACTATCCATTTGCTTACTTATAGTTAGCACTGTTGTTGCTGTCTGTTATACTATTTCTGTCTTATTGTTTATTTTTGTCATGTTATCAATGTTGATGCTGTGAAGCGACTTTGGGTGTTAGAAAAGCGCTATATAAATAAAATGAATTATTATTATTATTATATTGCTTTGGGGTAATATTATTTCCTGGGAAAATCTCTTTTATATGCTTTAAATGCTTCTCAATACGTAATTTAAGCATTGCTACTGTTTGAACGGATTTGACGGGTGCAAAGATAATCTGAACAATTTCGATTAGTTCCGTAATACATTGAAAGTATTCATTTTCAACACAAGTGTCCAATATAAATGGTATTATTTTAAGTAAAACAAGCATTTGACCAGAAGATTGTATGAGTTATTATCGTTTGATACTAATGCGTTGTAGTTCATAGGGCTTGGATTATCTCTCACGTCCTCGGAAGAGTATGTCATCATCATCATTATCTTCATCTGCTTTGTCCGGGGTCGGGTCGCGGAGGTAGCAGTTCCAGCAGGGCATCCCAAACTTCCCTTTCCCGGGCCACGTTAACCAGCTCTGACTGGGGGATTCCAAGGCGTTCCCAGGCCAGTGTGGAGATATAATCCCCCCACCTGGTCCTAGGTCTGCCCCGTGGCCTCCGCCCAGCTGGACTTGCCTGGAACACCTCCCTAGGGAGGCGGCCAGGTGGCATCCTTACTAGATGCCCGAACCACCTCAACTGGCTCCTTTCTACGCAAAGAAGCAGCGGCTCTACTCCGAGTCCCTCACGAATGGCTGAACTTCTCACCCTATCCCTAAGGGAGATGCTAGCCACCCTCCGGAGGAAACTCATTTCCGCCGCTTGTATCCACAATCTCGTTCTTTCGGTCATGACCCACCCTTCATGACCATAGGTGAGAGTAGGAACAAAGATAGACCGGTAGATTGAGAGCTTTGCCTTCTGGCTCAGCTCTCTCTTCGTCACAACGGTGCGATAAAGCGACTGCAACACCGCACCCGCTGCTCCAATTCTCTGGCCCATCTCTCGTTCCATATTCCCCTCACTCGAGAACAAGACCCCGAGATACTTGAACTCCTTCACTTGGGGTAAAGACTCATTCCCTACTTGGAGTAGACAATTCATCGGTTTCTTGCTGAGAACCATGGCCTCAGATTTGGAGGTGCTGATCCTCATCCCAGCCGCTTCACACTCGGCTGCGGACCGATCCAATGAGTGCTGCAGGTCGCAGACCGATGATGCCATCAGGACCACATCATCTGCAAAAAGCAGTGATGCAATCCTCTGCCCACCAACCCGCAGCCCCCCTCCCCCGCGGCTACGCCGTGAGATCCTGTCCATGAATACCACAAACAGGATAGGTGACAAAGCGCAGCCTTGGAGGAGGCCAACCCTCACCGGAAACGAGTCCGACTTACTGCCGAAGACCCGGACACAGCTCTCGCTTTGGGAGTACAGAGATTGGATGGCCCTAAGTAGAGACCCCCTCACCCCATACTCTCGCAGCACCTCCCACAGTATCTCCCGGGGAACCCGATCATACGCCTTCTCCAAATCCACAAAACACGTGTAGACCAGATTGGCATACTCCCAGGCCCCCTCAAAGATCCTTGCGAGGGTAAAAAGCTGGTCCGTTGTTCCACGGCCAGGCCGGAAACCGCATTGTTCCTCCTCAATCCGAGGTTCGACTATCGGTCGAACCCTCCTTTCCAGCACCCTGGAGTATACTTTCCCGGGGAGGCTGAGTAATGTGATGCCTCTGTAGTTGGCACACACTCTCCGGTCCCCCTTTTTGAACAGGGGAACCACCACCCCGGTCTGCCACTCCTTAGGTACTGTCCCCGACTTCCACGCAATGTTGATAAGACGTGTCATCCATGACAGTCCCTCAACACCCAGAGCCTTCAGCATTTCTGGGCGGATCTCATCAACCCCTGGGGCTTTGCCACTGTGGAGTTATTTGACTACCTCAGTGACCTCCGCCAGGGAGATTGATGCTGATCCCCCATAATCCTCCAGCTCTGTCTCTACTATATAGGGTGGGTTTGTCGGGTTCAGGAGTTCCTCAAAGTGTTCCTTCCACCTCCCAATCACCTTGTCAGTTGAGGTCAACAACGTCCCATCCTTACAGTATACAGCTTGGCAGAGGCAAAGCAGCGGGTGTGGGAGGAGTTCGGAGAAACCATGGAGAAGAGTATGGAAAACCAATAATAGCTGAATTCAATTTGTCCAAGTCTATTTCTCCTGAGTGTAAGATGCTTCAAAACACACTTTATTTCTAACGTTGTCATATCCTCTAAAATAACATGCATTATATCCTGTGGGGTTTGCTTTATAATTTCAAATGCAGGAAAATTTACAAGTTCGCTTTTCCTATTGATACCATAGGTTGTTTTCAGATTGTTTCTTAAGAACTCTGTGCTAGCCTTTTCACTTTCATTGCATTGCCGAATATGCCTGTCTATTGTCCTTGGCACAAAAACATTTCCACTCAAATTAATCTGCTTTTCTTCAAATGTGCGTTCACAGTGCCTGCATTTGCTGTATGTAAAGCCTACTCCTTTAAAACCACAAAGCTCATGTTGAGCTAAAATGTCACCACATAGTGAGACTAATGCGCCATAGATCAATTTTGCCCCTTTAGCAGTTTCAATCTGAACCCCATTGTACAATAGAACCAAATCTGTTGTAGATTCTCTTAAGAATTGCATCCACTCCACACTCTAAGTCGGAAAGCAGATAGTTTGGAGTGGTATTTGGGATAAATATTTCCTAACGTGTAGTAAACCATGATTTATTGTTTTTTGTGGCGTGGGACCCAAGAGGATTGAAAAACTCAATTTCTTCTGTATACAAAATAATTTGTAATGCTGTAGGTTTGACGGAAAACAATGGATGTGATTTCATAAGGTCCCCATCTACAACATTATAGAAGTATCCAGGTCTGTCTTCAATCATAGCTAGTATTTGTGGGTGAGAGAGAAATTGTTCCAAGCTTTGCACTTAAGGTATATAATGGAATGTTTGTTTTTTTATAGTAAGAACTCTAAGAGGTTCCCATTTTCACCCTGCCAATTTTCACCTTTGTCCAATTGTAATTTCTTTGGATTCGACCATATTTAACTGTTCCTTTATGGCAGTGTCCTGCAAGTAGGTTGTTGAAAGTCTTTCAAGTGGATCCTAAAAATGGTCAAATGTTTCCATTGCTTCTTTCTCCAGTTGACTTCCAACACATTTATTAAATACTAACTTCAGACGATTCCTTAGACTGTCTATCAGCAATGCCTGGTACTGCTGGACTCTTGCCACAACATCATTCACAGCTTTCTGAAAGAATCGAGGGAAGAGGGGGGTCATGTAGAATTAATAAAAAATTGTTAATTTTGATTTTAAACAAAAAAAAATCCAGATTATTGATTTAATGTGATTTTTTAAACGAAACACTTGTGAGGGGATGGTGACAGGGAGGATAATTCAGGCAAAAATTTAATCTTGTAATGTATGCTTCAGGAAGCACTGTGATTTTTTTCCAAAGTACTTATATATTTAAGTACTGACATACTTACATATTTATCATTACTACACACATTTGCGGACAGCACTTATTTTACTAGCATGCAAAAACACATTTTAGACCATTGCTTACCTAATGAACAAATAGAAATTACTTGTGATAGATGATATTTTTCTCTTGCAGTTAGCACAAAAGCTGTCACATGTCTTGCCAATTGACTGTTTTCGGATTCTGAGTCTCTAGCGTCCAACAGCACAGAGCTGGTGTTACGTCAAAATCTGTGACCGTAGAGGGCGCTGTTGCAGCAGCGTCACTAGGGGGGTGGCACCGGGTGACACCATCAGAGGGGGTGACACCAAAATGAACATATAAAAAAGTTTGCAGTGTTCAAGCAGAAATGCATTTTTTATTAAAAAATATGCCTGTAGTTATAACAATAAAAATTCGTAAGCCTTACTTTCATGTACTGTCTATACTAATAATTTTTTTTTTTAATTTGCTTTCTGAAGCTTATCACGTGCATTCGTCTGCACGCGTTACATCGGTTTTGTTAATTCTTGTTAGCTTGATCTTTTTTAAAAGCAAGATATCACTTGCACCAACTACGTGCAGGTCACAGCACCCTGTTTGTTTAGGTAAAGTTGCAAGAAAACAAGTATAGCAATGACTATGACAAAAAAATGAAGATCCAAAAAATCTAAATATACTGTTGCAGGCAAACCGCGAACAAGCTACCTCAAAAACATTATCAGATTGCGCTGTAATTTGAGCTAACAACCTGTAAGATGTTGCTATGCCAAACAGGTTTTTGTATGTTTGAGTGGACAGTTCAGCGCATCAAATTATTGTAGTTATAGCAATATAAGATAATTAAAAAGAGAGATGGATAATGTGTAAAGTGTATGTTTCCAGAAGAGTGGAGCTCCTTCAGCTCCCTGTGATAGCTCAGTATATTATCATAGTATAAAAACTATACACTATGGGGGGGGGGGGGGGGGGGGGGGGGGGGGGGGGGGGACGACGACGACGACGACGACGACATTATGGGTGTTTATCAATCCACATTTTTCTCCGTTCTTGCAGTTTCGTGGACCCATTTGACTTAATCTTTCATGGCCCAAGTACGGTTTCAATTCAAAGAACGCATAAAATGCCCGTATGTGTTCTTGATCCGCCCATTTTATCGAGACCGCATCGGTTGCTTACTTGCTAGCAAGAACGCACCTGATATCCCAGAAGTCATTGCAAGAATAACGGCAGGAGCGCAATTAGCTTTTCCCCGCTGCTAGCTCGTGACATTTGAAAGGCTATTCATAACAATGTTAAATAACATTTTAGTAGGTTACTCATCCCTACCATATATGTAAAATAACAAACAACTTTTGAGTTGTCTTTACATTTATTATATTAACAAAGTAGCAGCCTATACTTAAACGCAAATGTAATACACAAACACGATAAAACAAAAGATATCCTGTTGCGCTGAAATGCCCAAGGTATTGCGCAATAGAAAGTTCACATAGCATCTCAATCTCCGGTTCTCCGTCCTCACGATCTTGCAAGACCGTTCTTGTCAAGGACTCTTGGCAGGAACGTTCTTCTCAAGAACACGAGCACGTTCTTAGCATTCTTGGTATTGATATGTGTCACCGCACCAGGTGACACCAACCCTTGTGCCGTCGCTGCACGTTGCCCATTTTCTGCATCTATGTTATCGAGAACGTGCATAGAGTCGTTCACGTGAGGAAACATGAGCGAGCCTAAAACGTAATAGATGCAGAAAATATGCAACAGCGCCCTCTACGGTCACAGATTTTGACGGTCACAGATTTCGGTGTAACACCTGAAAGAGTAATATCAAAGGTTGGTACGTCACGACTTAACAACCGAATACCTTCGCGGTAGCTTAAATAATCACCATAGAGCAACTGACCAAATTGACGGCTAAACAACTGATGGGTCCGTCGAAATTAGGGGGAGAAAACACTTTAAAAAAACAAACGGGATGGTTGGGTTGAGATGCAAGATCTGATTATGGTTATACATTTTACCTTTCATCTCATATAGTCATTCCACATTTTATTTAACATTTGTTTAATGAAAAATAATAATAAAATAATTGTCTAAACATTTAGGGGCCCCTTGCAGGCTAGGGCCCCATGAGGCTAGGGCTTGTCATTTTAGTTTCCCCCTTAACAACGCCCTTGGTTATAGGCACAGGTATAGCACGTCTTGTAAAACTTATCTCTAATCTTGGAGATTTCTAATTGAATTCACACACCGTTTTGTGTGTTTCTCTATGTCTCTCTCTCTCTCTGACTGTGTTTCACTGTGCTGCTTTCGAAGTGTCTTCCCTTCATGTCCATGTCTTGCCAGTGGCTCTGGACAGAGTCCCACCAAGTCTTGACAACAGACCCCCGAGGAGTCTGTTCTCGCTCTCTCTTGCTCTGCATATCTCTCTCTTTCTCTGTTTCTCACTAAACTTTCACTGTGAAGGGATGAAGAAATTCTACCCTTTCATTTGTAATCTTCCTTTTTGTCTTCCTCTATCACTGTCTTCCTCCCTAGCCGGCCCTACTTTCCCACTAGCTGTTTTTACACCTACTGTCTTCCTCCCTAGCCGGCCCTACTTTCCCACTAGCTGTTTTTACACCATAGTGGTTGATGCCACAATAACTTGATTTGAGAGGGGACAGTGTGTGTGCATCTCACAGGCGATGCGGACGGTGGCCTTGCGGCTCTTGGAGGTTCCCAGGTGGTTCCAGGCCACACACAGACACCAGTAGTCCTCTGGGCCGTGGAAGTCCTCTACCTGCTGCCGGGACACATTGATCATCACCTCACGGATCTTCAACCCTGCAGGACCAGCAGATTATCATAACAGATTATCACAGCGAAGATCATCATCTCTTCCTCCAGCTTCCACTGACGTACGGATTTTAAGATTATCAGATGAAAAAATATTTGCAATCCCACAGGAAATAGGAGGGCACTGTAGTGCCAATCAGACTAATTATTATTGAAGGATTTCTTATAATACCACACAAATGGTTGAAAATCTAAAGCTTGAATAATTAATTTTAGAGAAATCTTTATTTCTACTCTTAATTATGCTCCCAGAAATCAATCAAATAATCGTTGCCTCCCAGATCTTTGGGCAGGCAAGGAGAAGAGCAGCCAGGCCAAATCAAAGGGTGCCAATATGGACAGTGATTGTTATTGATCCGCTTACGCTCATTCAACACTGTAAGGGCAATGTGTGATTTGCAGCTCGACTGAGACATTGTTTTTCAAAGGAAGTGGAACTTAATTGTCTCCGTGGAGACTTCAAAAGGTGGGCAATTGCGATCTCTGAACACAATATTCAATATTTCAACAATTAAGTTTGCACTAGGAAATCATAAATTACAGAAGAACAATTGACATTTTACGTTTTCAAAAAAGGAGTGAATGTCGACGTATATGGGATTTAATTTATTGTTTTGTTTTTTACACACACTCGGGAAACAGAAATACAGTAGCAACCTAGAATATATATAATATGTATCAATCGTATTACACTAAGACAAGGTTGAAAGCACAAAGGCCAAGGGATCTATCATCTATCTTCTTTCCATTTGTCATTTCTCTGTTGTGGAGTTCATTCTGTTGTTGTTTAGTTAAAATACAATACAAGTTAAAGTTCTCTAAATGCTCAATACTGCCGACAAAATCTTGTAATATTGACTTTGTAGGATTTGTTGAAATAGTGATGTTGTTGAGAAAATAACTATTTCCCAGGTGTTTAATCCTCCACAATGGGCATTGCCGATAGATTGTCCAAATCAAAGTCATGTTAGGCTGCTAAGACGCATCATCCTTTTGCAGGTACATATTTACCAAAACAATCTCTCTAGGGGGTTTTCTCCTGGCCTCCGAAATCTTGTAGCCTATGATAATGTAATCTTGATTTAAGCATAGAAGTCTGAATACTATAGTGACTGAGGGAAGACATTTTTAGGAGTGTACTTTTTTATACACTGCTCAAAAAAATTAAAGGAACACTTTTTAGGAGTGTACCTTTTTATACTGTATCTTAATGGCTTATTTTGTGTGGATGTGGAAAGGGGGAGAAGAACTTCATCTGCATTCATGATGGAGAAGTTAAGCTGTCCTATCTTGGCTCCATCAAATGTCTTACCACATCCCTGCTCCTAAATACTGCTCGGCTTGCTGTTCTGATCAGTTGGTTTGAAGTCAACATTAACATTAATTGTGTAAACTCTGTACATCCCCAACAAAACGTTGCGTAATCATAACAAAACGTTGCGTAATCATGAGTCCAATGTTTGCTATAAGAGACCAAGTGTTTTTTAACCCGTTTTTTTTTCAAACTAACAGCAGCTGAGCTTTGCTTTTAAGTAAATCACAGTGGCACAAATCTGAGCTGAAAGCACTCCAATGCCAAATTTTCTCCTTAAATTTGTTTCTGAAGTGTAGGTCTTCTGGCTCCATACCAACACAAATCAGGATAAATAACTACACTAAGCATGAAAGATCAATAAATCATCTTTGTGTGACAAAATAAGGTAAACAATGTGGGTGTAGGTGTAATAACAGTTACAAGAGGGGGGCACTCAGCGGGGTCATTTCTATTGCCCGCAAGCATAAATAAAGCCCAGTGCCCATATTCAGGCTTCTGCCAAGAGTGCGCGCAAAGACAATTCTCCCCAAAAGAAAATTAGAATTAGCCCAATGGCGCTCTCGGAGCTGCTGTGATGAGACTGATACTTTTGCTCCTGCAGAAATGGGGGATGGAGCAAGTGACATTGAGCGCAACTCAGAGCGGGTTCTACTGTTACTTTCACGTCCAAAGAAAAGCCCCATGATGTGAGGCGATTGATCGGCCATTTGACCGTTTTCGGGTTCAGAATGCTGTCAATCAAAAAGCTCATGGTTGATGTGCAGGAAGGTGATTGCTTTACGATCATTGACCTAAATGATGCATATTTCCACATGGAGCCTCCCTGCATACAGGAAATATCTTAAGGTTTGCATTTAGAAGTCAGACTTATGAGTTCAAGGTCCTTCCCTTCGGACTCCCCCTGGCTCCTCACACATTTATAAAATGCATGGAAGCGGCGTTAGGGCCACTGAGAGCTCTTAGTATGAGAATATGCAATTACCTGGACAACTGGTTTATTGTCCACGAAAGTGAGAATGGAGTCAGAAGAGCACAAAGCTCGACTGGTGGCTCATCTGCACTCTCTCGGTTTTATTCTCACTGTGGAGAAGAGCTCTTTGGTGCCAGCCCCAAACAAAAATTTTATTGGGAGCCACTTTCTGATTTCAGACGTTCAGTACAGGGCTTATTTCTAAGAGGACAGGGTAGCTGCATTTCAGCAATGCCTGTCCCTGTTCCAAAGAGGCACTAGTGTGGCGGTTCGCAGCTGCTTGCACCTACTGGGCCTTATGGCATCATTATGGCAACGGTAGTGGGGAGTTTGGGTGGCGGCCAGAGTGAGCAATTCCAGCTGAATACAACGGTGTTAGTGACCCAAAACTGCGTCTTAGCACTAGCCCCATGGCATGATGAATATCTGTTGACGGACAGCTGCCCCATGGGTTGGGTCCTAAACAGGAAAGTGGTCAAAACGGATGCCTCCCTGAGGGGGTTGCCCTAGAGGAGCAAACAGTAAACGGTGTATGAAACTAGTCTTTACACTCAGCCCACATCAATTACTTGGATCTGCTCACAGTCAAGTTGACATTAGAACAGTTTCTTCCGTGGCTTCAGAACCGACGGCCATTATATGCGTTTCCCTCTCTTTTTCTTCTTTTGCCCCTCCTCACCAGGGTGAGAGAGGAGAAGTTGTCGGTTGTTCTCGTAGCTCCCAGGTGGCTCAGCTGACCGTGGGTAGTGGAGATAATAAACAAGCTAGTGGGGGGCCTTGGGTTATCCCATTGCGCCCGGACTTGTTATCTAAGGTGAACGGGCAAGTTTGGCATCAGAACCCATGCATGCAGTGGGGATCTTGCCCTTTGGGTCTTGTCCCTGAAAGGCAGAGGCTAGCTACACAGAGACTATATCCATGAGATGTAGCCACTAGGGTTGTCACGAGAACGGGGACTTCAGTACCAAGTCGATGCCAAAATTAAAAAAAACGTGACGGTTCTCATTTTCTACAGTACCTAAGGTACCAGCTGCAATTAAAGAAAATGTGATGGAAGCAAAAAGACGTCACTTTGGGTGTTTGTTTGCGGGGTGCAGCTCATTTTTTCTAACTAAATTCTCCAAGGTTAAAAGAACCTCCGAGTAACCACCCGTAATGTTTTGTCGCAATCCTTTAAGTTTTTGTCTCAATCTAAAATGTGTTTGGCTCCCCTGCTGTCAGCTACCGCAATCAGAAATTAACAATTAGGCCTATATACTGTATAGGCAATCACAGCCTTGGCGAACAAACAAAAATAAAATGTGCTTTCTCTTGAAGTATGATGGGTCCTGCCCTGTATACTTCAAGAGAAAGCAAACTTTCCTGTGAGTTAGCTGTAGTAGTTTACACCCCAGTGCAGCATTGACTCTCCATGTGATCTCACTTGAACTTGTAATAAATGTGCGCGTACATGTTTCTTTTTATTATTATATGAATAGGCCTCTATGAATGTTTATAGTTGTTTCTTTTAAATAGGCCTAGGCAGATTCGTTATTTCCATGTGTTTCATGTCTTGGTCGCGAACTGAAATTAAATTATGTGCCATCATTAAAAGTGTATTGCTTGTAATTAAAAACAGTATTGTTGGAAATTATAGAATTGCCACTGTTCTTTTTTGCAACGTTAGTTGTTGTTTCTTTGTATTGTTTTGCTTGAAGGATACATGCCACTGTTCTTATTTTTTGTAATGTTCTAAAAAAATATAAGTGTACGTTGAAGTACATGGAATTTAATTTATTGTTTTGTTATTTACCATGGTATCGAATTGGGTTTCGAGAATAGTGGAATTTCACTGGTATCGGTATCGACTATATAAATTTCTGGTATTGTGACGTCCCTAGTAGCCACCATTCAGAGTGCATGGGCACAGTGCATTCATTCACTTCTCCACTTAAGGTGGAGAAGGAGACATGCTGCGCAGAGCGTGAGCTGGTTTCCTTTCAATGTGACATGGTGAAAATTCTGCTATTCTTCCAAGGTCTATTGGACAAAGGAAATAAAGTCCATAATAATGTCTATTTGGCGGCTAGCTCAGATTCAATGGGAAAAGAGTTGGTGCTGTTTTTTTTTTTTTTAAAGGTGTATGCAGGCTTTATCTGAATATCTAAGTCTATTACCCAGTCTTGGGATTTAGGCATAGCATTGGATGGAATGTCTGGCTCCGTTCGAGCCGTTAGAGACTATTAGCCTAAATGCTTTGCTATGTTGGGTGAGCAAGTCTGAAGCAAATTGGCTGCTGTGGTATCACTCAGACTGAGTGTTGTGTTTGATAGCTGTCGGTCCTTTCGTAGTTCGTTCTGTGTTATTAATTGGCGACCAATGTGTGTAAAGCCCTTTGAGTATCTAGAAAAGCGCTAAAAACTAAATAAAATGAATTATTATTATTATTCGTATTATTATTATTATTATTATTTGTCATATTAGACCGCGATTCTCCTAGCCTGGCTACAGCGAAGAGCCATATGCATGCTTTCTCGGTGCACCCTTCATGTATTCAGTTTGCCCCCGGAAATTTTAAAGGGATTTTGAGGTCAAACTGCTTTCATGCCTAAAATCTTGAGCATGACCTATTACTGCAATGCAGTGGAGGTCCTCTGGTTACGTCTCGAGGCCCTTGAGTGGCTGTGTTCCCGACACACTTTGTGCAGTTAAGTGGACAGGAAGCAGGGTATCCTATTGGTGGATCAGCTCTTTGTCAGTTTCGCACAACCTTTTGAAGAAAAGGTACTCTCTAAACAGGATTTGTCTAAGCAATTAGTGCAGGTCCTTGAAATGGTATATAGCACTATGCTACATACCTTGTTGTGTGCATTCTATCCAAGGTATGGTCACTTTATGGGCTTTCTCGGGGGGTGTTCTGTTTCCAAAATCTCTGCTGCATCTTGTTGGGCTTCAATGCATACATGTATGGCGGATAATCGCTCGAATGTGATGGTGCCCTAACTGGCACAAGTGATGCTGAGTGTGGGAAATACTGAGTGGGGAAAGGCTTGCCAACTGTTCTTGAGGGTACTTGCTCTTTTATCTATGGGGTTAAAAACGTTTCCCATAGGAAGGAGTTGACCGTTTTGAACAAAAAATTGCTAAATCGTTATGTATATAACCAGGTTCTTTGAGTGAAAGCAAGGAGACTCCTCACGCCTTCATGTTATAAAGATAACAGTCCTTAGGACTTTCCATAGGAAGGAGTCTCCCTTCTTTCACTCAAGGAACCTGGTTATATATTGTGAGGTTCTGGGCACAGGCCGAGTACAGACACCGTGGTTAGTCTTTGGGTTAACACCCGTTTTATTAAAACGCACGCACATTGCGGTTCTCTGTCGGGTCTCACAGAATGCGCCGCGGCAACCCAACTCTCTGTACGCCGCTCTCCCTCTGAAACAAACCCAACACCCTTAAAAAGCACTCCTCCAACTAATCACCAGATTGACCTCACCTGGGTCCACTTGTGATCCTGTCAGAGGAATGCCTCACCACCACGGTCCGACAGCGCCCTCTACTGGACAGATGCCGTCACAATCATCACATATACATTACCCTATAGTTTGCCAGTGTTCAAAAGGTTTTGTGTGTGCATGCATGAATTCATTTAAAAACGAAATTGTGGTCCAAACAAAGAAAACCCTGAATAATGGAAAAACATAGTCCTCCCAAGCGATTGCAGCATGTGCTAAAGGCAAGGTAGAGGAAGAGGTAGGATAATCAAAAAGACAATTTCTCCAGATTCCCTCAGCCTCCAACAGATCAAGCAGCTTAGTGTAAATTTAGCTTGTAACCTAATATCGTAGCACAGAGTAGGAGTATATCGCATTCTGAAATAATGTTTTTAGTCATATGGGCGCTTAATATGTTTTTCTTGCGCACTACCGAGCCTAGCTTATCTGAACTGAGTCGGTGTGTAGATAATGTTAAATTGAACCGGACATATCCGCACCCGCATAGTACAGGTACATGTACAATTACGGGTACAGATACTGTCTTGTAAAACTCCTTTTAAATTGAATTGTTTACTACCCTCACACACCGTTTTTGTGTATTTATTTGTACCTTCCTCTCTCTGACTTTGCCTTTCTCTGTGCCCCCTACTCTCTGACTGTGTTTCTCTGTGCTGCATTCAAAGTGCATTCCCTTCATGTTAATGTCTTGCCAGTGGCTCTGGACAGAGTCCCACCAAGTCTTGACAACAGACCCCGGAGGAGCCTGCTCTCTTGTCTCTCTCTCTCTCTCTCTCTCTCTCTCTCTCTCTGCATCTCTGTAGCTTTCTCTGTTTCTCACCAGACTTTCACTATAAAACAGTAAAGAAATCATTCCCTTAAACTTGGCTTTTAATCTTCCTCTTTGTCTTCCCCTCACACTTTTCCTCTCCATTAATCAGGCAGTCCTGTCTGCCAGACTCACTACCATCGTTATATTCTCTCACTCTGTCTCCTCTCTTTGTCTTTCTCCACCTGTGTGTCTCACTCAGTGTCTCTAGCTGCTCCCTGCTTCTCTCACACTTCCTCCCTTCATTCTTTCTCTTTCCGATCCATCCCCACATCTCGCCTCTTTGGCAAGGAGCCTGTAGACTACGTACTGGCCCTGGCCCATTGCTGGCTGGTTCTGTGGAGCGAGGTCCCCTGCGGTACGCAAAGGCGCTGCCAGCAACGAGTGTTTACTGATCCAAACAGCTCAAAGCCTGGATGTCTCTGTCGTACTTAGTGTTTAGGATTACCAACGTTTGTTTAAGAGACGGCCACCAGGCATCTGAATCAACATTTTCCATCAGGGGGGATGTTTCCGTGATGTGACTTTGCAACATACGTAGCTCTCTGGCGGTTTGGTGTTTGTGCAAGGCCTTGACTAGAGATCAGTGAGGGACAAATCCAGGTCGACACGCTCCCAGCATCTCCAGTCTGGTGCCTAATACTTTAGACTTAGACTTTAGACTTTATTGTCCCCGGAGGGAAATTCTTTTTCACAGATCTGTACATCATCACCATTAACACCCATCACCCATCGTCACCCGCACCAAAAGCGAACAGTATTCATACAAGCACATCACCACATACATGACGACATGCCATCAGCAACAAACAACGTGACAACAGTGAGATGATTAGTGGACAGACAGCTGGTCAGGGGCCGGGGGCCTCAGTTTTCCCATCACCGTGGTGTTCTATTGAGGGCTGCAATGGCTGCTGGTACAAGGCTTTTGCCAAAGCGAGCCCTTCTGCACCTCAGGGCCCTGTACCTGCGCCCAGAGGGAAGCATGGAGAAGTGGCAATTGAGTGGGTGAGTAGTGTCCTCTGCTATTGTTGTTGCTATGCGTGTGATGGCTCTGCATTTGAGCTCTGAGAGGTTGTGTGTGGGGAGACCTATTACTTTTGCGGCAGTGTTGGTTACCCGTGTTAGTTTGGCCCGGTTTGTGACAGAGAGGATGTTAAAGAAACAGGTTGAACAGTAGAGCAGAATGGGTTGGCTGGTATAGCAGTAGGAGAAGGATGTTAAAGAAACAGGTGTGAATGGGTTGGACAATACTCTATAGCAGTAGGAGAAGGATGTTAAAGAAACAGGTTGAACAGTAGAGCAGAATGGGTTGGACAATACTCTGGTATAGCAGTAGGAGAAGGATGTTAAAGAAACAGGTTGAACAGTAGAGCAGAATGGGTTGGACAATACTCTGGTATAGCAGTAGGAGAAGGATGTTAAAGAAACAGGTTGAACAGTAGAGCAGAATGGGTTGGACAATACTCTGGTATAGCAGTAGGAGAAGGTGGGGGGCAACATAGAGTGCTTTGAGTTTCTGGAAGTCTGATAGTCTTTGCTGGCTCCTTGTGTGAATGTCCTTTGTGTGTTGATCAAAGCTAAGTTTATTGTCCAGAGTGAGACCCAGGTGTATAAGACTGACCACCATTTCCACTGTTTCTTTGTTGATGAGGATGGGTGCAGAGGTGAAGGGGAACCTATTACCATTTTGTTTGTTTTTTTAACATTAAGTTGAAGGTGGTTATGATTACACCTCTGGGTGAAGTGGGATATGGTGTTATTGTAGTCCAAAACTGATTGTTCATCTGTCAGAAGGGTTAGGATGACAGTGTCGTCTGAGTATTTAAGGTAGGTGGTGGTGGTTGAGGGACAGTCATTGGTGTACAGTGTGTAGAGGAACGGGCTAAGGACACACCCCTGCGGTGCTCCAGTGCCGATGACGTGATTGTGCCTACACAAACTGTTTGCCGTCTGTCACTGAGGAAGTTGTACAGGAGGTGGATCAGAAGAGGGGGAGTGTTGAGCTGGTGTAGTTTCCGGATCAGAGGGTGCCTCTGGATTGTATTAAAGGCAGAACTGAAGTCCACGAAGAGGATCCTGGCGAAGGTGTCTGGAGAATCCAGCTGCTGGAGGAGGAGGTGCAGCAGGCAGGCCACAGCATCCTCTGTGTCCCTCTTGGCCTTGTAGGCAAATTGGAGGGGGTCCAGTTGTGGGTTGACAATAGGTAGAATGATTTGTAGCAGCAGTTTCTCCAGACACTTCATTGTTATAGATGTGAGGGTAATGGGACGATAGTGATTGGGTTCAGTGGGTCTGGGTTTTTTGGGCACAGGGATTACTGTGGCGGTTTTCCAGAGGGTGGGTATTGTGGCAGACTGGTATAATTCACTGAAGAGTGAGTGAATAATTGG
Organism: Galaxias olidus; assembly: GCA_026901105.3. Classification (NCBI taxonomy): domain Eukaryota; kingdom Metazoa; phylum Chordata; class Actinopteri; order Galaxiiformes; family Galaxiidae; genus Galaxias; species Galaxias olidus. The sequence goes on from JAPMUY010008922.1 coordinate 65,553, forward strand.
TGAGAGTTCTATACAATGAAAACTAGTCACATCGGAGGGTCAAAACGACTGTGTTTATGCATATGATGAGCACTAGGAGCATGTTTTAACTTGTGTCCCATGACTTGCAGCTGTGTAACTAACCCCCTTAAGCCGCACGCACATGATCAGTGTTAAAACCTGCACTGGCAGTGCCATGGTTTCCAATGGAGTTGAGCGATGTCGCCCAACTCTGCTCTGCGCTACCCTCAGTGTCGTGCGCCGGCCGAAATTGCCACTTTGCGCTGCACTCAAAATTTACATTATTTTAACTTTGACCTCTGTTGCCGCTGACCTTTGAAATCGCAACCAATGAGAGAGCAGCTGTGTGACGTAGCCAGAAAGATTTTGAAACTAGCTTGCTGCCCTGCTCTCAGTTCAAACGTTTTTTTTCTCTCTCATTGTGTTCATCATGGTCACATTAGGTTTAATAAAAATAGCTGTTTATATATCTTGCTATACATTCAAAGACCCATGATGATTCGGAACCAATGGTACTGTAGCACCTCGCCTGGAATAGGGAGACTGGGGCTACCCCCTGGAGCCAGACCCTGGGGGGATGCTCGCCGTTGAGCGTCTGGTGGCCGGGCCTTGCCCCATGGGGCCCAGTCGGGCACAGCCCGGAAAAAGAACGTGGAGCCACCGCCCTGGGGCCCACCACCTGCAGGGATAGGCATTGTGGTCGGGTGCAATGCCAACCGGGTGGCAGGCATGGGCGGGGACCTAGGTGTGCTGACCCCTGGCATCATAGACTGGTTCTGGGGATGTGGAATGTCACCTTTCTGGTGGGGAAGGAACCAAAGCTACTGCGGGACCACCTAGATATAGTTGGGCTAACCTCTACGCGTGGCACTGGGTCTGGAACCAAACTCCTGGGCCCTGATTTATCAGCAGTGCGTAGAAAATGTTCTAAATTTTGTCGTACCAATAAAATTTAGAATGTGCATAAGTACAAAAAAATCTACTTATCAAACATGTGTATGCTGGTCGTATGCACAGCAGTATGTACTCAGCGTTGATACATCCCACACGTTCTAAACCACCATGCTCGTGCACATCATCATCATCTTCATCCGCTTTGTCCGGGGTCGGGTCGCGGAGGTAGCAGTTCCAGCAGGGCATCCCAAACTTCCCTATCCCGGGCCACATTTACCAGCTCTGACTGGGGGAATCCAAGGCGTTCCCAGGCCAGTGTGGAGATATAATCCCTCCACCTGGTCCTAGGTCTGCCCCGCGGCCTCCGCCCAGCTGGACTTGCCTGGAACACCTCCCTAGGGAGGCGGCCAGGTGGCATCCTTACTAGATGCCCGAACCACCTCAACTGGCTCCTTTCTACGCAAAGAAGCAGCGGCTCTACTCCGAGTCCCTCACGAATGGCTGAACTTCTCACCCTATCCCTAAGGGAGATGCCAGCCACCCTCCGGAGGAAACTCATTTCCGCCGCTTGTATCCGCGATCTCGTTCTTTCGGTCATGACCCACCCTTCATGACCATAGGTGAGAGTAGGAACGAAGATAGGCCGGTAGATTGAGAGCTTTGCCTTCTGGCTCAGCTCTCTCTTCGTCACAACGGTGCGATAAAGCGACTGCAACACCGCACCCACTGCTCCAATTCTCCGGCCCATCTCTCGTTCCATTTTCCCCTCACTCGAGAACAAGACCCCGAGATACTTGAACTCCTTCACTTGGGGTAAAGACTCATTCCCTACTTGGCGTAGACAATCCATCGGTTTCCTGCGGAGAACCATGGCCTCAGATTTGGAGGTGCTGATCCTCATCCCAGCCGCTTCACACTCGGCTGCGAACCGATCCAATGAGTGCTGCAGGTCGCAGACCGATGATGCCATCAGGACCACATCATCTGCAAAAAGCAGTGATGCAATCCTCTGCCCACCAACCCGCAGCCCCCCTCCCCCGCGGCTACGCCGTGAGATCCTGTCCATGAATACCACAAAATACCAAAATGCTCGTGCACGTTGGGGGTAATTTGCATTCAGAAACGCCCACAATTACCCATATATGGTAACAAGTTCCTTTAAAAACCATGTGGAAATTCAATATTCCCTCACCGGAATAATGGCAAAGAGAGCAAAAAAATTAAACATTTCTGAAACAGAAATTGGGGTGCTTGTTGCTGAGGTTGAATCCAACCAAAAGCTGATGTTCAGTTCACTCAGTGCAGGTGTAACAAACTAAAGAAAAATTACTGCATGGGAGACGGTAAAAAGTGCAGTTAACTCTGTAAGATCGGAGGAGAGATCTTTGTCAGAAAAAAAATAAATAAAATGGTTTGATATCAAAGTCAGTGCCAAAAAACGTGTCAGTGCACATAAGCGAGATATTTGTGCAACTGGAGGAGGACAGAGCACAGCAGAACTCTCACCTTTGGATGCACGCATTGCCAGCAAAATTGGCAATACAGCTCTTTGTGGCATAATTTAACATGGAGACTGTGACACTGCACCTACAGAACAAGCTGGGCCATTGACCATCCATATTGACGGTAAAAGAAATTTGCCATTTTCAAATACCTGTCACAAAATTATTTTGTAGATTTTGACACCAATTTGGCTATATGTCTGTTTCGAAATAGACAAAATTACTAATTGAGTAAATATGAATTCAAGAAAATACAGAACATCTGTGAATGTTGCGTTTGTTTAATGCATGCTGTGACACCCACGATGCTATTTATTTGCTGTTTCCCCATTCTACCACTGCATGGTCCGAGCTGTGCCTATATTTACACCCATTCCTAAGTACAAGTACAAGTTCATAAATTCCACACTTTGCGTAGAAATGATAATACGCACCCATTACGCACACATCTGTGAGTATGCACTGTTTATAAATGAGGGCCCTGAAGAGGGGCTGGACTCTTTCCTTTTCCGGAGTTGGCCAGGGTGAGAGGCGCCGGGCAGGTGTGGGGAGTTTGTGTGAGGCGCCGCTGTGTTGTAGTTTTACCCGGAGAAAGAGAGGGTCGCATCTATGCGACTACAAATCCCTAAAGGGAAGGCTCTGACTGTTGTTTGTGCTTATGTACCAAACGGCAGTTCGGAGTATCCGGCCTTCTTGGAGTCGCTGGGTGGGGTCCTGGAAAGGGTACCATTTAGGGACTCTATAGTTCTGCTGGGGGACTTCAACGCTCATGTGGGTGACGGGCCCCTGTCCGTGAGTTCTTTAACTCCCACCTCCAGAAGATAGGAGTTTGGTCTACATGTGTTTTGTGGACTTGGAGAAGGCCTACAACCGTGTCCCCCGGGGAGTCCTGTGGGGGGTATTGTGGGAGTATGGGGTACTGGGGCCGTTGCTACGAGCCATCCGGTCCTTATATAACCGATGTGAGAGCTGTGTCCGTATTCTCAGCACAAAGTCAAACACGTTTTCAGTGGGCGTTGGACTCCACCGTGGGCTGCCCCTTGTCACTGGTTCTGGCGGATTGGTGTAGCATCAGCAGTAATGTGGGCGTTGTATCGGACCGTCGTGGTGAAGAAGGAGCTGAGCCAAAAGGCGAAGCTCGCGATTTACCTGTCGTTCTACTTTCCAACCCTCACCTATGGTCATGAGCTTTGGGTATTGGCCTGAAAAATGAGGTCGCAAATACAAGCAGCTGAAATTAGTTTCCTCCGTAGGGTGGTTGGGCTCAGCCTTAGAGATAGGGTATGGAGCTCGGTCATCCGGAGGGAGCTCAGAGTAGAGCCGCTGCTCCTTTGCATCAAAAGGAGCGAGATTAGGTGGTTCGGGCATCTGATAAGGTTGCCTCCTGGGCGCCTATTTTGGAGGTTTTCCGGGCACGCCCTACTGGCAGGAGACCCGGGGTAGACCCAGAACACGCTGGAGAGATTATATATCTCATTTGGCCTGGGAACGCCTCAGGATCCCCCAGGAGGAGCTTGAAAATGTTGCTGGGGAAGACATCTGGACTACCCTGCTTAGCCTGCTGTTTCTAACCTGCCCTTTATAATTAAAATCTTTGAGAAAGTTGTTTTACAGCAACTACATTATTTCTTCGTCGTCACTTGCTGCTATGACACCTTCCAATCAGGATGTTGACCACTTCATAGCACTAAAACTGCTCTTATTAAAGTTTGAAATGACATCTGTCTAAACACTGACTGGCAAGAATTCCATCTTGGTGTTATTGGATCTTAGTGCTACTTTTGATACTGTTGACCATAAAATACCATAAAATAGAAAGATTTGAAAAGTGGTTTGGACAATCAGAAAAAGGTCTTAAACTGGTTTATGTCATATCTAGAAAACAGGAACTGCTTTGTGTCCATTTGCAACTATAAATCTGAGTTAACTAATATGACATGCGGAGTCCCTCAGGGGTCAAGTTTTGGGCCTTCACTATGCAATCTTTACATGCTCCTGTTAGGTCAGATTATGTGCAATAACAATATTGCCTACCACAGTTATGCAGATGACACTCGATTATACATAGCTATTTCACCAAATGACCACCTGGCTATAGACTCACTGTCGGTGCATTGATCAAGTCAATGACTGTATGTGTTAGAACGTCCTTGAGCGTAAATAAGGAAAAAACTGAGCTAATTATCTTTGGTGCTAAATAGGAAAGGCTTAAAGTGAGCACACACCTTCAGTCCATATCTTTCAAAACTAAGGACCAAGTTAGAAATCTTGGTGTCATCACTGACTCAGACCTAAATTTCAACAACCACGTTAACTTGGTAATAAAATCAGCATACTATCACCTCAAAAACATAGCAAGACTCAGAGGACTTATGTCACAAAAAGACTTAGAAAAACGTATTCATGCATTTGGGTATACCCCGAAAAACGCTTGGACAACTGCAGCATGTTCAGTATGCGGCTGTTAGACTTTAAACAAAGACCCAAAAATATGATCAAATTACACCACTTCTCAAATCCCTACACTGGCTCCCCGTGTGTCAGAGTTGATTTTAAAATACTGTTGCTCACTTACAAGTCACTAAATAATCTGGGGTCAAAATACATTACCAACATGCTAATACAATATGAACCTTCTAGACCGCTCAGCACATCTGGAACAGGTCTGCTAATCGTCCCCAGAGTAAAAGCTAAAAAAGGTGAATAAGCGTTTAGTTACTATGCAACAAATAGGTGGAACCAACTTCCGGAAGACCTAAGACTCGCTCCTACCTAGATTACTTTTAAATCCAGACTAAAAACGTATATGTTCTCTATTATGTTTGGTTGGCGCAATTGTACTTTCTTAGCAATTTTGTTTCTCTAAATTAAAATATTTTTTATTCATTTTCATAGTCTTTTCCTTTATTGTTTTCTGCTTGCCTTGTGTAAAGCAAATCGAATTGCCATTGTGTATGAAATGTGCTATACAAATTAATTTGATTTGATTTTGATTCGATATGAATAATACAGAAGTAGGACTATAGGTAGATTTTGGACAAAGCTTGCGTATGATTCACGTTCAACAACTTTTACCCTAATTATGTCCTTTTACCCTAATGATGTCCTTTTACCCTTATGATGTCCTTTTTGTAATGTGTGACCTTGTCCAAGTGGATGGAGGAGTAAAGGAGTTTGACATGTGTGTCACCTCATGTCTAGAAGCTAGGGAACGAGGTGCAAAGGACAAAGAAAAGAAACAACGAAAGCTCACATTATCGTTAGTTCTTTTCTTTTATTACTCTTTTTTTAATGTAGCATGAAGCCCATTTCGTGTTGTTTAAAGTAGTCATCGTAAAGTCTTAATATTTTGTAAGCATGTCAGATTCTCCATTGCTCTGGCATTTACGGAAGCCGGGCAATTTATGCTGTCTTTCACTTTGAGTTGACTACTTTGTAGTGTAAAAGCTTGTGACAAAGTAAAGAGGAAATTACATCAGATCTTATGCTATTAGGCGTACATATTCAGAAGTGGTAAGGGCGGGTAGAGAGCTTTCTGACTACACTGAGTTGCAAAGACTATGTGTGCTTCAAGTTTCTTTGTTTGTATTTAAACTGTTTGAAGGAGCATGATTCCATGTACCAGTTTTGATTATGCAGTTACCAGTTGTTTGCGAACAGGCTGGTTATGTGTCCAGTGTCAGTAGTCTGGCATCTGCAACCAAGAAGTAGGAGACTGATGAGAGATGACAGTAATGGACACAACACCTTTGCCCAAAAGACAACAGATGCACACTGAACTTGGTGAATGCCGTTTGCATGTGTGTGTGTCTGTTCTTGTTCCCCTTATCCTTTCAAACTTCCCAATCTGTTTATAGTGTTAAACCTAAGCGAGCTGTGGGGATTCAGGCCAGTAATCAGTGCTTCCCAGATTCTAACCCGGCAAAGGAAAACTGACTGCTGATGAAATGCTTTGTTTAGAGACTGGCAAAAGCACAAAAAGGAATATTGTTTGGAAAGAAAGCAGGCCACCAATATTTCTCAGGTATCTAGACGCATTCCAAAGCCTTGAACTCTGGTTTTCTCAGTACTGTCCTATTGTGTCTATTTTTTATGTTACACTTCGTTCATTTTGTCAAAGTAATGAAGCTAAAACAACAGAAGATGTTCACTGTCTCTCAGGCAGACTCTTTGTAAGTATTTAGTAATCAATAAGGGGAATTGAGAAGAGATGAGTAGGCATGATAAAAGAGAAGGAAAGACTAACAGATGAGAGGAGGGAAAGAAGAGGAGGTGAGATTCAAGGACGAAGGTTTCTATTCCGGAAAGGCTCATATTGATATGGAGAGATATAGAAAAGGGAAGGGACAGCGGACAAGGCAGGAGGAAGAGGAGGATAGGCCAGGGGAGATAGTGTATCAGTTCTAAAGAGACGAAGAGATAGTGATTAGAGGGGAAAATTATAGTGAATGAGGGAGAGAAAGAGTACAGCTATCCAATCATGCAAGGTTGGAGGCTAACGGTGTGTGTTAGAATCACAGCCGGCCAACAGAGAGACATTGTCTTCATCACACTAACAAAAGAGGAGGACACAGAATGACTGAGGCAGACAGAGAAAACTAGAGACAAATAGAGGGAGAAGAGGGAATTCTGAGTCACACAACTGATAACAGCAGGGGATAAATACTCCAGCAGTGAAAGCAGGGCCTAGACAGATAGAAAAAGATAGAGGGTTTTCATAGGTGGATTACTGCTGACAGGGAATACGGGTCTCCTCTGGGTAAAATGCACAACATTTTTACAATTTAATATACACGTATTCCATAAAGCCACGTGCACATGGCAAGAAATTTGCGCTTGGTTCTCCGTGAGGTAGGGCGCAGAGCATAGTGCAGACACCAGTAAAGCGCAGCGCAGATATACATCAAAGTAACTTTTGCACACGTAGCATGGCCTCTGTCACTATCTGCCTGTCATATCCAGCAGCGGCTCTACTCCGAGCTACCTCCGGATGACTGAGCTCCATACCCTATCTCTAAGTCTGAGCCCAGTCACCCTACGGAGGAAACTAATTTCAGCCGCTTCTATTTGCGACCTCATTTTTCCGGTCACTACCCAAAGCTCATGACCATAGGTGAGGGTTGGAAAGTAGAACGACTGGTAAATCGCGAGCTTCGCCTTTTCGGCTCAGCTCCTTCTTCACCACGACGATCCGGTACAACGCCCACATTACTGCTGATGCTACACCAATCCGCCTATCAATGTCACGCTCCATCTTACCCCCACTCGTGAACAAGACCCCGAGATACTTGAACTCCCTCGCTTGGGGCAGCAACTCACTCCCAATCCAGACAGAGCATTCCACCGTTTCCCGGCAGAGAACCATGGCCTCAGATTTGGAGGTGCTGACTTTAATCCCGACTGCTTCACACTTGGCTGCAAACCGCTCCAGTGCATGCTGAAGGTCACGGTCTGAAGAAGCCAACAGAACCACATCATCTGCAAATAGCAGAGAAGCAATTCTGAGGTTCCCAAACTGGACACACTCCTCCCCCCGGCTACGCCTTGAGATTCTATCCATGAAAATCACGAACAGAACCGGTGACAAGGGGCAGCCCTGGTGGAGTCCAACACCCACTGAAAACGTGTTTGACTTTGTGCTGAGAATACGGGCACAGCTCTCACTCCGGTTATATAAGGACCGAATGGCTCGTAGCAACGGCCCCAGTACCCCATACTCCCGCAATACCCCCCACAGGACTCCCCAAGGGACACGGTCATAGGCCTTCTCCAAGTCCACAAAACACATGTAGACTGGATGGGCACACTCCCATGACCCCCCCCCCCCCCCCCCAACAGCTCCGCGAGGGTAAAGAGTTGGTCCACTGTTCCACGACCAGGACAGAATCCGGCATAAACTTTCCCTGGTAGGCTGAGAAGTGTGATAGCCCGATAATTGGAGCACACCCTCTGGTCCCCCCTGACATTCCATAGGTAATGTCCCTGACCTCCACGCGACACTGAAGAGGCGTGTCAACCAAGACAGCCCAACAATGTCCCCAGCCTTTAGCATCTCAGGGCGAATCTCACCCACACCGGCCGCCTTGCCACTGAGGAGCTTCTTAACTACCTTAGTGACCTCTGCCAGGGATATGGGTGAGGCTTCCCCCAGGTCTTCGAACTCTGCCCCCTCCACAGAAGACGTGTTGGTGGGGTTAAGGAGTTCCTCAAAGTGCTCCCTCCACCGCCTGACGATATCCCCAGTCCGGGTCAGCAGTTCTCCTCCCCTGCCTAACAGAGCCTGGGCCAAGCCCTGTTTTGCCTTCCTGAGCCGTCTAACGATTTGCCAGAACTTCCTTGAGGCCAAACGAAAGTCCTTCTCCATAGCCTCCCCGAACTCCTTCCACACCTGGGTTTTTGCTCCTGTGACCACCGAAACTGCAGCCCTTCGGGCTGCCCGTAACCCGTCTGCTGCATCAGGAGACCCCTGGGCCAACCAAGCCTGAAAGGCCTCCTTCTTCAGCCTGACGGCCTCGTGGTCCACCAGTGGGTTCTTAGGTTGCCGCCACGACAGGCACCGACGACCTTCTGACCACAACTCCTAACAGCCGCTTCCACAATGGAGGTTTTGAACATGGCCCACTCGGATTCCATGTTCTCAACCTCTCCCGGGATGCCCAAGAAGTTCTTCCGGAGGAGGGAGTTAAAGACCTCACAGGCAGGAGCCTCAGCCAGACGTTTCCAATTCACCCTCACCACACGTTTGGGTTTACCGGGTCTGTCTGGCAGCCTCCCCCGCCATCTGATCCAACTCACCACCAGGTGGTGATAATTTGACAGCTCAGCTCCTCTCTTTACCCGAGTGTCGAAGACATACGGTCGCAGATCTGACAATGCGACCACGAAGTCGATCATTGATCTGCGGCCCAGGGTGTTCTGGCACCAAGTACACGTATGAACCTCCCTGTCCTCGAACATGGATTTTCTAATGGAGTCAATTTTATGTGTAAAAAAGGAGGCAAACTCATTACATTTTTAGTAGAAAGAAGTTTACGGGGTATTTCAGTTGGAGTGTTGGGGGGGGGGCTGTCAGCTTATCAACAGTAGCAAATAAAGTTCGAGCAGTATTTAAATTATTGCTTATGATGTTTGAGAAAAAAGAGAGTCTAGTATTTCTCAATTCTAAACTGTAAGCACGGATTCTCTTTATAGATCTTGTGAACATGAAGTTTTGTTTTTCGCAATTTGCGTTCAGCTTTACAGCATTCTCTTTTTCTGGGCTTTAACAGTAGCTGCATTTCTCCAAGGAGCTCTTTGTTTTCCAGAAAGCATTTTTATCTTAGTGGGTACAATGGAATCAATTGCATGCATAACTTTAGAATTGTTATCTGTTATCTTTAGAAAGCTATCTACAAGATCATTGACCAAATTGGTCACAAAAGTTGGCAATACATAACGTCTTTGTAAACAGTGTATTTTTATTCTCACCAATAGGGCGTCGGGTTGGGGTCAGAAATTTAGACAACAAATAATATTTTACAACTGTAGAATTTAAGGAAATGTAAGAACAAATTATTTCGAAAGAACATTCCCGCCCTCAAATGTGCGTAAGTATGCTGTTGCGTATTTTGTGATTTTGTTCTTATTCAAGAACAAATCCCAAATAAGAACATATTGGTGAATGTCAACATTTTTGTGATAACCTGCTTGTGTTTTAAGAAGAAAATTCTTGAATGGTTGGTGAATGAGGCCAATTGAGGCCTTTCGTGATAACCAAGTGTGCCCCGTTATGGGTGGGCCGTTCCACATGCTGAGATAATTCAAAGGTCTCAAATATAGTAAAATGTTATTTAGTCCCTTTGTCATCACAGTTATCAGTATGAATATTGAAATAACCAGCTATATCTATACAATCAAAGTTTGTGGAGATGTTTAAAAATAGTTCAGGAAAGTTTTCAAAGAAGGTGGGACAGTATTATGGTGGAAATATTACTATATATTAATAGTAGAACACGGGAAGAACATCGAC
>JAPMUY010008923.1:0-22500 GCA_026901105.3 Galaxias olidus
AGAGAGGTAAGAGGAGAGAGGAGCCTTATCGAGCGAGCCGAGTAGTGCGCTGCCGTGGCACCACAGAACGGAGAGCTGCTAGTGGCATGACATCATCTACAGGATGGAGGCTGACAGCGGAGGGAGGGAGGGAGGTAGAGAGAGAGGGATGGAGAGAGAGAGGGAGGGAGGTAGAGAGAGAGAGAGAGAGAGAGAGAGAGAGAGAGAGAGAGAGAGAGAGAGAGAGAGAGAGAGAGGGAGGTAAAGAGAGAGGGCGGGGGCGGAGGCTTTGCCTCGGTTCACTCTGCAGAGAGAGAGACAGAAACAGCGGAGCAGGAGAAAAGGACTGGAGGTGGAGAGCAGCATTCTGTGTGTCCACGCGTGTGTGTGTGTGTGTGTGTGTTTGTACGTATGTTTGGCGTGTGTGTGTGTTTGGTGTGTGTGCATTGACTCTATCAGATGTGCCCTCTGCACTCGATACTGGCTGCGTGCGCCCGTGTGTGTTTGCCTACATGCGTGTTAGTCCTCCATCGCCCCGTACAGATATATAGGTGGTTTTTCTGGAGTCTTCCATACTGAGGAGCTCATCAATAACTCCCGTAGTGCTGCTCCCACCGCGCGCGCACACACACACACACACACACAAACAAGTGACTGACTGACTGACTGACTGACTGACACACACCCACACACACACACACACACACACACACACACACACACACACACACACACACACACACACACACACACACACACGAGGATATAGGCGCGGACTGACTGACTGACACACACACACACACACACACACAAACAAGTGGGCCTGGCGTGACTGACTGACACACACACGCACACACACACACGCACGCACGCACAGTCTTTAATGATGCGGATAAGAGTAAGACCGCGCGCTCAAACAAACAGCAGATCACACAGAGTGATATAGGTGGGACAGGAGTGAGAGTGAGACACAGACAGCAAATCACACAGAGTGATATAGAGTGACAGCAGATCACACAGAGTGATATAGGTGGGACAGGAGTGAGAGTGAGACACAGACAGCAGATCACACAGAGTGATATAGGTGGGACAGGAGGGAGAGTGAGACACAGACAGCAGATCACACAGAGTGATATAGGTGGGACAGGAGGGAGAGTGAGACACAGACAGCAGAGATCAGTGTCAACACACCGTAGTGTGCTGATCACACAGCTTTACCAGGACGGCCATCATAACACAACAGACTGGATACCAGTGGTGAAGCTCAGCACAAGAAACTAAGTGCGTGTGGAAGAGAGAGTGTGTGTGTGTGTGTGTGTGTGTGTGTGTGTGTGTGTGTGTGTGTGTGTGTGTGTGTGTGTGTGTGTGCGCGCGCTTGCGCCCGTGTCTGTGTGCGTGCATCATTCCCCAGCTGACTGTAAAAATGCTGGCATATAATAGGTTATCGACAAGCGCAAGCGGCCCATGATGACATCACCCGCAGCCAATGGGAGGGTGGGAGCGTCGTCGTCGGAGGAGGAGGAGGAGGAAGCGAGCAGCGTTTTTAATTTGTGTTTCGCTGAACTCAGCGGGTCCTGTCACCGAGCTACGGAGGGGGAACAGGGACGGGGATGAATGAGTGAAAGAGAGGGAGAGAGGGAGAGAGAGAGAGGCAAAGAGAGAGAGAGAAAGAGAGGTAGAGAGCGGGACAAAGTGATGGGAGAAATTTGCGAAGGCTGAAGGAGGAAGGTGTGTGCTGTTTCTCCGAGGAAACAAAGAGCACGGCGCTGAGCATCGCGCTCCCTCTGGCTCTTTGTCTGGTGGGCAGGCTGGGGCTAACACAGGGAAGGAGGGGATGTGTAGTTTTTGGTGGTCGGCAGAAACTACAGGCTCCATTTACATTTAACAAGTGGTTTCCAAAATGGATATTTGGGGATATCGCTTACCTATCCTTACCACACTGTGTGTGTGTGTGTGTGTGTGTGTGTATGCGTGCATGTAAACAACATGTGTATGTAACTGCAACCGAAGTGTATGCCGTGCAAAGCGGCGTCCGCTGTACTTTCACTGTGGTACACCCGTGAGTCACTCTTTCCAAAACAGTGTCAGAGCCAGGCACATTGGCGCGGCGGATCGCCGCATGCTTGTGATCACAGCGCATACTTGTGCTGTTACCGGGCCGACGCGAGTGGCGGTGTGGGCATCGCAGAACCCGGCAGCTAAAAAAGGCCAGCTATCACCATGGCAACGGCCGTGCCATGTACCAATCGGCGGTCGGCTCGATGAGGTAATGTTCTGGCCCGGGTTTCTGAGGCTGCCTGACTCTTGAGAGCCCTCGGACTGCGCGTGCGCCAGCAAACACACACACACACACACACACACACACACACACACACACACACACACACACACACATAAACACACAGACCGTCGCACGCACACACACACACACACACACACACACACACACCACAGAAACTCGCACACGCCAACGAGTGTAAAGATGGAGCAGGGCGGGGCGGCTTATGAAATAAAGACAGACATTCTCTGTGTCGATCTGCAAAACTCCCTGTTACGAAAGTCGTGCAGAGCCCATGCACCACTCACACACGCCCACGCGCAAACACACACCCACGCACACACACGTGCACACACACGTGTACATGAGCACAGAAGGACAGAGCTCTTTCAAAAAGAGAAGATGGGGCAGGAAAAGAGGTTTGCACGAGAGAGTGCGGTTAGACCTTGTTGACTGTTTACCTACAGCTCCGTTGGGTTCACCACGGACAAAGACGGAGGGAAAACACAGAGAGAGAGAGAGAGAGAGAGAGAGATTTCCACTACACACTGCATTTTCCCCACTCCTCCTCACTCGCTCTCCCTCCCTCCCTCTCTCTCTCTCACACCCTCTCTCTCTCTCTCTCTCTCGCTCTCTCTCTCTCTCACACTCTCTCTCTTCCTCTCGCTCTCGCTCTCTCTCTTCCTCTCTCCTTCCCTCCCTCCCTCCCTCTCCCTCTCTCCCTCTCTCTCTCCATCCCCGCCTGGAGAAAGACCCGCGTGGCAGGCGTCTCCCCACGCACTCACACGTCAACACCTCTCTCCCCATTCAGATCCAGCATCCGCGCGTCCTCCCTGTCAACACACATAAATGCTGTGTGTATATATATAGGATGAGTCCCGCTCTTCCCGTGCAGCCCGGGGGCTGGGATCTATACGGCCGTCGCCGGCACTCTCTAAGGCCCTGGCTGGCTCAGCCCATTTCTGGCTCCGCATGAGCGCAACGTGCGCGTCCGCCCCCCGCGTCGGTCTTCCTGCGGGGTTCAAACCTGTCGTGTCCGGTTTGTCAGTCACTGTCGTTGTGTGCATATGCCTTGGACTCACCCACGCACCCCCACCCTCACCTTTCAATGACCCATTGTTCCTTTAGGGCTACAGGTGCGTGCGCGTCTTCGCGAGTCTGTAAGTGTTTTGAGGTGTGTGTGTTTTTTAATGTGTGTGTGTGTGTGTGTGTGTGTGTGTGTGTGTGTGTCTGTGTGCGCTCCTCCCTCGCGGCCCTCCCACGTCAACGAAGGTACACAGCGTCTGCCAATCAGAATAATAATGTGACACGGCCTGACATCACCATATGGGAATACGTGTCAGAGGCGCGCAGCCCAACTGAACGAGAGCGGAAAGGGGAGAGCTAAAGGAGTCGTGCGTCGCCTGCCGCTCCCTTCCTGTACATCACACGGAGCCCGGGCGCGTTAGCATCGCCGTCACGTCTGGTGACAGATCGGGGTCTGGAAGGCTCCCGCGTTGCTTTACAGAGCTCCGAAGCGTAACGCCGGAAAGGAAAGTCGCTACATTCACGGTTTGGGTGTTCTTTTTTTTGCGTTTGCAATCGGAGATGTTCGTTCAGCATGAGCAACAAAAAAAAAAGAGTTATATCTTGCCCTAAAGAGCGTGTCCCAAAGGCTGTGTGTTTGTGACTGTGTTGTCTCATTCTGAGTGCGGGTCTGGCTTTGTGTGTGGGGGGGTGACAGTGAGATCCCCTTACCTGTGTCCAGAGCCTGCCTGAGTTCGGGGGGCCCGGGGGAGGCCGGGGGGTTCCGGTAGAAAGGCTCCGTCTCCAAACCTGGAGGCAGGAGAGAGAGAGAGGAGACTTCTGCTTGGACAAAACGACTACGTCAAGAAACCAACAGTTTGGCGACCGACACGAACGCGCTAACGCGTGCCCAAGTTGTGCACGTGTGTTTCTTTGGGTGTGTGTGTGTGTGCTGCTCCTACCGTGTTTCTCCATGGCCTCTATCAGTCTCTGCACCACCACCGGGGCCTGTTCAGACAACACCTCAGCCCCCGCCTTACCTGAGAGAGAGGGAGAGGGAGAGAGAGGGAGAGAGGGAGAGGGAGAGACAGAGAGAGAGAAAAAGAGAGAGAGAGAGAGAGAGAGAGCATTTTAGCAAAGCTAGGCAAACACAGAAAAACACACCACCACAACTACTCTCTCCAAGGCGCCGTGTGCATTCCGAGTCCCGTTCCAAATGCAGTGATGACCTCCACCTCTCCCCTTGACCTCCTCCACGGGCACATGCGTAGGGTAACATGGGTCTAAGCTGGGCTGTGTGTGTGGTAACATGGGTCTAAGCTGGGCTGTGTGTGGGGTAACATGGGTCTAAGCTGGGCTGTGTGTGGGGTAACATGGGTCTAAGCTGGGCTGTGTGTGGGGTAACATGGGTCTGAGCTGGGCTGTGTGTGAGGTAACATGGGTCTGAGCTGGGCTGTGTGTGAGGTAACATGGGTCTAAGCTGGGCTGTGTGTGGGGTAACATGGGTCTAAGCTGGGCTGTGTGTGAGGTAACATGGGTCTAAGCTGGGCTGTGTGTGTGGGGTAACATGGGTCCAAGCTGGGCTGTGTGTGTGGGGTAACATGGGTCTAAGCTGGGCTGTGTGTGGGGTAACATGGGTCTAAGCTGGGCTGTGTGTGAGGTAACATGGGTCTAGTGTGTGTGGGTGTGTTCAGTGTGTTCACAGCGTGTTCCCGCAGGGCGGGTGTGTGGCTCTGCCCCGTCTTGGCTCCACGCTCCGCCCGCTTCACCGGCAGTTTGAATTCCACTCTGCTGCTTCCCGTGACCAACGTGCCGAGCTCCTCTCACGCCTTCGCCTCCTCCACACACACGTGTCTGTGTGTGTGTTAGAAAGGCGACCGCACGAGTGGTCAGGGCACACACACACACACACACACACACACACACACACACACACACATTCACAACTCTGTGTCCAGTCAGACAGTAGGGTAAAGACATCACACATATCAGCCCAATGTTCACACCCTCATCACCTCACAAATACCAGCAGCCAACTGAATGCCACCCCTCTAAGGGACCGTCACCCTAACACACACACACACGCACACGCACACGCACACACGCACACGCACACGCACACGCACACGCACACACACACGCACACACACACAACTATACTGCCATACTGCTTCGATAAACTTTGAAACACAACGTGCAGCACCCACACTACAGTGGCTTCGTTGCCCGCCAAGCAGGGGGAGGATGTCCGTGTTGCGCACTGAGTAACATTTGCATAACTAATCCGTCTATTTACATGACATTAGCATGTGAGTAATTGCAAAGCGACCCGGAGAGATGGGACGCGTGGTGACGGCTGGTGTGCTGACACACACACACACACACACACACACACACACACACACACACACACACACACACACACACACACACACCTGTTTGCCAGCCTGCAGTAGAGGAAGGAGCACGGTTGCCTGGGAGGCTACGCGGGCATGCAGGCCTGCTCTGGGATAATGTACATCTGCTACTGTGACTGAACCATGTCCCATAGTAATGAAACTTGTTTTTGTTGTGGGACATTAGCTTCGGACTTGGCACATGTCTGTTGGTATGTTTGTGTGTGTGTGTGTGTGTGTGTGTGTGTGTGTGTCAGGGGATCCGGCTCCTTGTTTAGGAAGGACTTTAATTGCTATGCTAATTCCACAAACAAAAGTGGAAGTCACTGAGCATCCTCCAGTATCCACAGTATCCAATCAGAGGGGCTCCTGCGCCAAGATGCCGTACCCTGGAGCAGGAGGAGGAGGAGGAGGAGGAGGAGGAGGAGGAGGAGGAGGGAGGGGTGCGTTCAACGGAGGGGAACGTTCCCGCAGCGTTCGGCAGAAAACGCTCATCCCAACGTAAAGCACCGGCAGGCCTCCGCCACCACGCGACCCCCAAGACGTCCCCCTCTTGTTTCCTGCTAGGACTTCTCCCTGTCCGCCATCCGCCCGGCCGGGAAAAGCGGCGCGCGGGTTTCAATTACGAGCAGGTGGCTCCAAAAACTGTGAGCGGCTGTCGAAAGCCAGACTTTGGGGAATCAATTACGGAGGGGAGAAGGAACGCTCCGGTCACGGAACACCGCCTGGGTCTTGTGTGGGCATGGGACTGGTATGGTAAGGAGAGACAGTGATGCTCGACACAAGCAGATGAATAATGGACGCTTCTATGGTGTCAGGGGCAGGTAAAACACAGTTGCATAATAGGGCTCGAACACAGACAGACACACACGCGCCCACGCACGCGCACGCACGCACACACACACACACACGAATACACACACACACACACACACACACACACACACACACACACACACACACACAGGCCCAGAGGAACAAGTTTACAAAGCAGATCACACACGCTTCTTTTTGGTAAAACACACGTATCCATGCAATCTCATTACCTCTCCCTCTCTCTCTCTCTCTCTCTCTCCATCACCCTCCCACGCACAGACACACACAGCGATGTGTTGAGACCATGGGATTAGGCACGTAAGGCTGTATCCATTGGTATTCCAGGGACGTGTTCCGTATTTAATTGCTCCACATCCTGTAGGCTGCACCGGTGTGGCGCTCCGGAGCGGAGCAGAGCAGGAATGAGCAAACAGCTACGAGAGGAGAGGACAGAATGTTAATTCACTTTCTTTCGTTCTCTCTCTCTCTCTCTCTCTCTCTCTTTTTTGTACCCCTTCACTGTAGTCTATCGCAGCCACCTCCCCGCCGCCTTTTGTGCAGCGGAGAGCGTGCCAAATCAACATATACACAGCAGAGTGACACACACACACACACACACACACACACACACAGCTCAAACTCCTGGACATCTCCACTTCCATCCGTCCACAAAGCCATTGAAGAAACTAAACGACATGTGCCCCTGGGTGTCGACACACACACACACACACACACACACACACACACACACACACACACACACACACACACACACCCTCATTACAGGATACGTTTCCTCCCGGCCGCACGTGTGTCGTCCCCCCCCCCCCGCGCTACACACACATGGAATTTGCCGAGGAGTGGAATGTACAGTGCTCCCATTACCGTCACTGTCACAAGGAATCAGCCCGCCAATATCTCAGTGGGAGGCTGCTGGCTGGCTGGCTGGCTGGCTGGCTGTGCAGAGGGACCTTCCCCTCCCTCCCTCCCTCCCCTCCCTCCCTCACCACGGCAGCCTGCCCCGCCAGGGAGAACAAAGAGCCGGACCGGGCTGCTGCAGCATCCACAGCCCCGTGGACGTAGAGCGAGGGGGGGGGGGGGGGGGGTCCGACACAAAGAAAAGAGGCAAGGCCAGGGGGAATGCGTTGTCTCCCGTATTCCCGACGTGCACGGAGAGACGCCGCCGCACGCACTCTCTCCCTCACACACACATGCGCTCACACCCGCACACTGACACACGTTGTACACAGCCACATCAAAGCAGGCGGCTAACAGTGTAGAGAAGAACAAAGTCACCAACCACACTCGCATGAATATGTATTTGCCCCCCCCCCCCCCCCCCCCCCTGCACACACACACACACACAAACAAACTCCATCCCGAGACAAACACAACCTGAACGTTGTTTAATTATTGACGAAAAATAAGTCATCACACACTCATAACACACCGTGAAAAAGGAACTGCCCCCTTAACGCATTGAGGAGGTGGGCCGCCTTTAGCGGCAACAACCAGAGCCAAGCGCTTACGATAACCTGTCGTCAATCTCTTTTTTGGCCCACTCTTCTCGTCGGTATATATTGTTGTCACGCGAGGGGTTTCTACTTTTCGAGCGTTAGCGACTCGTCTCAGACCCCCTCCCCTCCCCCACGTCCCCCCTCAGCGTCCCAACGGGTCCCGGGTAAGGACCTCCAAAACTTTGAATCACGTTTCTTTTTGGCCATTCAGCGGTGGGTATGCGCTTCTCTTTTTTTGGGTCATCGTTGTTTAATTGAGCTTGGGCTCACAAAAATACAGTCATCACACACTCGTAACGGCACCGGGGTTCTGAAAAGGCGACACGTCCCCCCGTCTGTTTGCCCGTACGTCATCACCACAACGTGTGACCGCTGGCACCACGTCCGTCTCCTGGGACCACGTCCGTCTCCTGGGACCACGTCCGTCTCTGGCACCACGTCCGTCTTGGGATAACCTGTCCTGGCACCATCTCTCCTTTTTCCTGGGACCACGGTCTCCTGGGACCACGTCCGTCTCCTGGGACCACGTCCGTCTCCTGGCACCACGTCCGTCTCCTGGGACCACGTCCGTCTCCTGGCACCACGTCCGTCTCCTGGGACCACGTCCGTCTCCTGGCACCACGTCCGTCTCCTGGGACCACGTCCGTCTCCTGGGACCCTGCGTTACCTTCTCTCCAGACGTGACGGGACCCACATCTTGCAACAACAAAAAAAGGACAATTTCCATGTCTACTGTATGTATATTTCCATATTTCCATTTCCACTCGTCCATATACAGAACATTATCCTAAAAGGCTGAGGGGTTGTACAAGTGCTTTTTGGCAAATGCCAGCCCGGCGATTTTGTTCTTTTTTTTTTATTTGTTAGTTCTTTTGCCTGTCAACTCTCCCACGGATGCCCTTTTTGCTCAGTGTCTTTCTTACGGTGGAATCACCAACGCTGACATTAGCAAGTGAGGCCTGCAGGCCTCTGGACGTCCGCCTGAGTTCTTTCCGTGACTTCCCGGAGGAGTCTCTGACGTGCTCTCGGAGTGATCCCGGTGGGACAGCCACTCCTGGAAAGATCCAAGACTGTTCTATTGCTTCTCCATGACGGAGATAATGGCCCTGGCTGTTGTTCGGTTGAGTCACAGAGCCTTTGAAATGGATGTGTTTCGCTTTCCTGACGGATTCATCTCCACAACTTTTTTTTGTTTTTGCCTCCGCTCGACCGGAATCTCTTTTGACTTCGGCAGTGTGCTGCGTGTTTACGCAGTGCACCCATCTTGAGTTTACTGAACACGTGAACAGGGCTGGCAGGAATCAACCCGGGGTGTTTGTGATGTAATTTCATCCTATTTTCAAATCAGTGGGGTTCATTGATGGATGAGATAACTACGGGGGCAAAGACTTTTGCACGGTATATTATGAGTGTTTCCATTCGATAAATAAAAAACAATCACTTAAATTGTTAATCCAGGTGTTTGTCTTAGAATACAGTCTGTTTGAAGATATGAAACGATTAAGTGTGGCAACGATGGGATAATAAAGAGAAACGACAGGGGCCATATGCATCCTCACACAGCTGTGTAGTGTATTAGACCTCCTCCATTGTCCTGGCTCAGCTCCAGCCCCACAAACAGGACTCCCTCCATGCATCTACATATTACCCTGCAGTGTACCGTAACACACCCACCCAGAGAGAGAGAGAGAGAGACAGAGACACACACACACACAGAGAGAGAGAGAGAGAGAGAGAGAGAGAGAGAGAGAGAGAGAGAGAGAGAGAGAGAGAGAGGACGTTATACATGTGGTAGTGCAATGCAGCATGGTTAACTACGGCTCCACTCCGGAGCGCCGTGGAGCAACGGAGTGCGGCTTAACAAGGCAGCGCTCCCCCGACCAGGAGATGACAGTACTCCATCACTGAAGGGGGCCAGCACCTCCACACAGCCGTTGAAGTGAGGCCGCACCTCAGCACACACACACATTACCGAGTAAGATGGCACGTATCTGGCACCACAGCGAGTGTTAATCACTCGCAGGGCCAGCGGTGGAGACCCCTTATCAGCGTGGTTTTCCGCAGGGTCTTGACATTACAAAGTGGGCTTTTTCTGAACCGCTGAACTTGGCTGAAAGGAGCTGCTTCTCCAGATAACACCGGCAAAGAAGAAAGGCTCATCGCTCGATCGGGATCCTCTCCGTACTCCCCGTGGCGCAATCAAAGTCTTCGGGGGGGACAATTAAGTCGTATATGAAAATAGGATTCATCCACGACTTTAGTCCGGGGATTAGCCGGCGGCGGGTTTCCCCGAGACGTGTCTGCTCCGCGCGTACGGCGTAGTAAGCCGAGGGGGGCTCCTCTCTGTCCTTCCCATTGTTTTGGGAGTGTGCGGCGCCTGCAGTTGCCCCAAGGTCACACTAGGGGGAGTGTGACTCCAGTGTGACTGGACAATGGGAGCACTTCCCACTGCCAGGCTCTTTTTCTTGCACAAAATAGCCTTTTGCCTATGAGAAAAATGAAGCGGTGATATTTTGATTCAAACTCTTAATAATCTTTGGGTAAACTAGACAAAGAGCTTATTAAATACGGAGATGTTTGTGCAAAAAATGCCACAGTTGATCTGGCATAAAGCCACTGGCCATGGGTGACAGGGAGAGAGAGACCGGGGAGAGGAATAGAGTGAGAGAGACAGGGGAGCAGAAAAGAGCGAGAGAGAGACGGAGGGAGAGAGTGAGAGGCTTTAGAGAAAAAACGGGAAAAAAGACAGCGCGAAGGACTCATCAACTGGCGTCTTCACCCAGGTAGGAGGATGCAGCAGCCCCCCGTCCCACCCCAGTACCTCCAGAGACCCCCAGCGTAACCCCCCCGGGACTGTGCCCCCCAGATCCCTCCTTCATCTTCCCATCCCTCCAGTCTCTCTGTCCCTGGCTCCCAGCCACCCCGTCTCCAGGTGAGGGTCCTTTTCCAGGCACAGCAGGTATTCACACACGCACACGCACACGCACACGCACACGCACACACACACACAGTCGTCTTCAACAACGGCTAACGAAACAGGCAGGACCCTCTCCCCTAACCCTTTGCCCCCCTCCCCTCCCCCCTCTCGTCCCTTTGGACTCCCCTCCAACAAGCATAGCCAGCACCGACGCCACGCGCTTGAATAATGAATGAGCGCTGATGAAACTTAAGAGTTTAACAAGGAACTTCTTAGGTTCCACTCAGAGTGTGAACCTTGCCGGAGAACACAGACAGACAGAGAGAGAGAGAGACGGGGGGGGGGGGGGGAGCGGCCCCAGCCTGTGTCTGAGCATCTATTATTTACCGGTTCTGTCTGAAAATGAAGAGGTGCAGGAGGAGACCTTCACTGCTCAGAGTTAGTTGAATAAACCCCTAAAGTGCTCATTAACTGCTGCAGCGGGTGGAACAGTGTTGTGGAGTGTGTAAGAAAAGAAAAAAACACACACACACACACACACACACACACACACACACACACACACACACACACACACACACACACACACACACACACACACACACACACACACACACACACACACTCAGCCCAGATGGCCATGGACCTTCTGTGTGTGTTTTTGTGTTTGGACTGACAGTGTACCGGAACATGTGTTCCTGGTTCTCTTCTCCTCTAAGGTAGTAACATTAATGCATGTGTTTGTGTGTGTGTGTGTGTGTGTGTGTGTGTGTTTTGCGGGGAGCATAGTGTTGCAAAACGTGCCATTGTGTGGTGGTGTGTGCGTCTAAACACCAATCTGCAGTGAGACTCCCCCCCCTCCCACCCGTGTCTCTCTTCATTTCCTCCACAATCATCCTTCAATAGTGGCTCTTTATCTCATGACCCTGTCCACGGCCGTGCAGCTTGAGTGATGAGGGGCCCAGCGTGAGATACCTTCCCCAGCCTTGAGGCTCCGCTCCTGGATAGGCGTCCCGCCGAGGTCCCCCTAGACTTACAGCACACCTCCATCAACCACCCTCTCTCCGCCCCACCCTCCCCAGCCCTATTTCCTCCCATACCTCCGACTCCACCTCATTCTTCAACGCCGAGAGGCAGCGGCGACCCCTGCCGCTTGCCATCAGAATGGCGGTGGCGTTAACAAACAACGTGACATTTAGCTCGACGAGGAGTCGGCGCACCAGCGACGCCGGGGAGCCGCCTCGACGCTGCAGTAATCAATGAGAGGAGCCCTCAGAGAGAGAGAGAGAGAGAGACAGCCCCACAGACTCCCCTCGCTCACTGACTGACGACGGAGTGACTGCTCACATTACCGGCCCGCAGTGATGACATCAGGACTACCGTCCGTCACCAGTGGATCAAACACCCCACAGAATTACAGGAGAGGAGAGAGGACGGGGAGGTAAGGAGGGAGGGGGGCAGGGAGGGGAGTAGATTATTCCTCTCGATCTCATTTTGTATTGATGTGTATATTTTTTTTCCTTTTTACCTCATACTGTGATATATTGCTACTGTTGCATGTCCCCTTCCCTGGGGATCATTAAAGTACCTTTTCTTATCTTATCTTGATGATGAACGAGGTTTGTGGGGCCACGGAGTCGATGGCCCTGAGTGGCAGTGGGCTTGTCCGTATTGCATTATGGGCTGGTTGTTGCCCGGGTGACTTTGGGAAAGACGCACGACTCTCAGTGTTTCTTTCTAATAAGCTGTTGATTCACGTTTGAACTAGAGTGTAAAAGTCAGTACATGAAAAGACATGTTTTTTGAAAAATTACTCAAACTTCAGACCCTGTGTTCTCAGAAACCTTTTGCATAAAAAACCCAATCTAAAAGTGAGAAAACGTTTATGACTTATATATATACATATGTAACGTGTGTGTGTGTGTGTGTGTGTGTGTGTGTGTGTGTGTGTGTGTGTCCTGGCATCCTACACGGCAGCAGTGCACAGGGCCAGCTGGCAGGGCAGCAGTGCGTTTGGACAGGCTGTTCTCCCACACTAAACCTTGGCTGAACCTCGGCCCGCCTGTCACTCAGAGTTATACACTCCGTAGACCGGCCAATCGACCTCTGGAACACACCTTCTGAGCCAATCAACACAGAACAGGGAGTGGGCCAGGGAACGGATTGTACATTTGAGGAGGAAGGGGGTGGAAAATGAGGGAGAGAGAAAGAGAGAGAATTTAAAAAGCACTCTATTGCGAGAGAAAGAGAGAGAGAAGTACACAAGACAGAAAGAAAGAAAGCAAGAAAGAAAGCAAGAAAGAAAGCAAGAAAGCAAGAAAGCAAGAAAGAAAGAAAGAAAGAAATTAAGAAAGGAGGAGGAGACAGCAATGGAGAGAGGCAATAGGGAACGAGAGAAAAAGATGATGAGGGGCAGCTTAGGAGAACCGGAGGGGAGAATAAAGACACCCAGAAAAGAGACAGGACATTGGCTGGTTGGCTGGTGGTAGGCCGTAGTCCTCCTATTGGCCGCCAACGATTCAAAAGAGCATTCCACTCTGAGCAGCTCTCCTGGCCCGTGTGGGTGTGTGTGTGCAAGTGTGTGTGTGGGTGTGTTGCTGTGTGTGTGCCTGACTTCCAGGGAGTTGAAAAAACAATGTGCGATCACGTGTGTGTGCAGCGATCCTCCCTAAAAGTTCTGCTACACGGATGATAATTCGAGCCAAAATAGACACTTTGCAAATGCAAATAGATCATGTGAAAGATTAAGTGGGGAAAGTCTCGTTCACCCTTCCAGAGTGCTGCATGTCTGTGTGGAGACGAACCCACCAAGGGCTTAGTGCATCACGGGCTACGACGAGTGACAGAGCAGAGCGAGACTTTAATTTCATCACAACAAACGCCGACATGCTGTTTTTTTCTTTCTTTCTAAGGCTCCAGTCTTTTCACTACGCTCGCATGCTTACACACGCACACACACACACACACACACACACACACACACACACACACACACACACACACTATTATAGACTATAAGAAACACACATGAAGAACATGCACATGCAGTTGAAGATGTAAACACAAAAGCACACGATAATGAAGAAGACACACCCACACAAAGCAGAGAGAAGTAACTACTGAAGCACAAATGAAAATAGAAATGTAACACACACACACACACACACACACACACACACACACACACACACACACACACACACACACACACACACACACACAATCCCGTTTAGGAAGTCAACAGGCGCCTACTGATCTTCATGCTAACCCCCCGTGGAGCAGTGGCCTATATTCTCCCAGGAATTATGGTGCGCTAAATTAAGTGAGACGAGCTAGCTTATAGCTGCTAGCTCTTTTATGTGGTTGACAAAAGCCCCCCCCCCCACTCACCCTGCTTTTAGATTAACACTTGACTGTCCTTGGCGAAACAATGGAAATACACACAAATTTAGCCTCCAATCGATTGCACCTCAGCTAATTGATACTCCTTCATGTTACAATAAATTGTTTGGCTAGTTAACTGGGCTGGTAAATATTGTGGATAGGTGAATATTATAGGCTTGGGGGAAAAAAACCTTTTGCTAAGTTGTGGGGGATCGTCAATATTTCATGTTTTGTACAGAATGTGTGGAGCCTATTGGTAACTGTTTGAAGACGTGTTGGCTGTATAGTTGGAGTGAAGTCATTTTCTTTGCTGTCTCCCCCTGTAATGGAGTCTGTTTTTGCTATGTTTTTTTCTTGGTTGCCCAGTGACTTGTGTTCTTTGGGAGTTTCTAAACACAGGCGTTTTTGTAAATAGTTTGTTGGGCTAGTCAGAGCGGCTAGTTAAGAGTGGCCAACTAGTCTTGTATAAAGGAAGTACTGCAGCACTGTGCAATAAAGTGCTTTTTAAATTCAAATGATCACTCTCGCTCTCTTTCGCTCAACCTCTCTCTGTAGGAAGGGACAGTGATAGATTGCTCTTGACCCCATCACAGCTCCCTGACCCCTTCACTCTTCAATAAGATGTGAGGGGGGAGAGAGAGAGCACACATGTCCCTTACATTGGCCTCACACACACACACACACACACACACACACACACACACACACACACACACACACACACACACACACTACAGACACGCGCGCGCGCGCACACACAGACACACAACACACACACACACACACACACACACACACACACACACACAAAAGATGTGCATGCAAGGGGTAATGGAAACTTACAGTAAAGACATAAAAGAGGGAGAGAGAGAGAGGTGTGGGGAGGGGGGGGGGGACTTCTGAGGAAAAAGCTGAAAAAAGTGAGGTGTAATTGGTAGAGGGCTCCAGAGTTTGCTTCGAGCTGGATTTCCCCCATCTCCAAAGGCACACACACACACACACACACACACACACACACACACACACACACACACACACACACACACACACACACACACACACACGCGCACACACATTTACAAACACACAGATCTGGGAATCAATTGTAATTATATAAATAGGTCAGAGACTCTGTGAGACGAGGCACAACCTCCACACAGCACTGTTGATCACTGTACTGCTTTATAGAGCCTATTGTTACAGCAGCGGGCAAACACACACACACACACACACACACACACACACACACACACACACACACACACACACACACACACACACACACACACACACACACAGACAGTCCCTACTGCAGCGACAGAAAGCCATCCGAGACGGTTAGGGTCGGGACTCGGGAAAAGACAACCAAGTGATCTTGTGTAATTGCATGTGGTTAGTATGTTTGTTTAGAGTCTCCAGGTTAGACGCTACGGACTGGGGGGAGGAAGTAATGACCCCTAGATGTAGGTTAGGTTAGGGTCGGGTTTAACAAAGACCATGTCCTGTGGACATACACTCCCGGTCGCTGACGCAGAAAAAAATGGGTCAGTTGTCAGTCACTACTGCAAGGTACATTTAAGACCATTACATATCGTAAAATCCGTCCAAAGTTTTCGCTATTGGCATTTTATTATGAATTTCATAGTACTCTTCACCCTTCGAACCCCCCCCCCCCTCCCCCTCCCATCCTATTGTCACAACAGAATGGAGTCAAGCCCCGCCGACACACTGCCTCTCTGCCCACAGTTTGACAGCCAGCGCTAACGCTAGCCCGCTAACAGTGACACGGCCTCCCTCAGTGCAGTGGCAGGCTTCACCAACACTGGAGCTGTCAGCGCCTGCTAGCCCGTCCCGCGCGGGCAGGGGATAGCAATCTAAAGACACCGGCCTAACGCACTCTGACTGACGCTAGTGGTCAGCGCCTCCAGCAGGGAGAGTGTGGGCCTGCGCGTGCACGTCTGTGTGTCTCTGCGTGTGTGAGCGCGTGCTGCTGTTGGTGTGGGTGAGTGGGAGTGTGAATCTAGGTTGACTCGCAGCACATTGCCTTCCTACGGGGCTGATGGTCTGACAGACGCTCCGGCAGAGGAAGAGGGGGAAGAGTGGGTGAGGAGGGAATCTGCATATCAACCTCCCCCCAGCCCGGGCACAGAAACCCACGCCCCCCACTCCCAGCAGGGTGAGTGACAGGGCCCGGCTGGAAAAAACAACACTCCCCCCGTCCAGCCCCGCGGCGTTGGTGAAAACAAACAGCCCTCTCTCAAACAACCCGGGCGGCGAGCACGCAGCCACGTACCCAACCTCTCCACTCGAGTCGCCCGTGACGACGCCCCCCCCCTCTCACCCCCTTAACGCACACTTTCTCACCCGCCATCTCCTATACCAACCCCCACCACCCTACCTCCCAAAACAATCACAGCCATCCAACTCCGACCACATCCCACATTTTCCCACACCGTGGCACACTGACGCTCCCTCCGCTCCGCTCCACAGCCAATCTCATGCTCCCTTTGTTCTCCAGCCCCGTCGCCGACGCTGTCTACAGGGGACCGTAAAGACCCTTTCTCTGCGGGAGCGCCGCGTCGTGACGTGCCCCCGTGCGGCGGGCCGGCGGAGCGCTTAAGAGACGGGAGAACGGGGGGCTAGGGCCTTTACGGCCGACCGGGAGGACAAAAGGAACGCCGCACAAAGAGCCCGGAGAGCTCGAGTCCACGGCAGGAACACGGGAGAGCGTTCATAAAAATAAGTACCACCTGAGTTTGGTGGTGGAGCCACTGGGGAGGAGAGGAGGGGGGAGGGGGGTAAAAGGGAGGAATGGATATGCAGGAATGTCAGAGCAGGGGGAAGGTGTGGGTGCTGACAGGGGAGCTTTTTCTGGGAAGAGAACCGCCGGAGGGGACGTTCCTTCCATGAAGGAAAAAAACCCCACATCCCACCGCTGACACCGGCCCGCATCAACCGGCCCACCCTCCCCTCCACAGCCGCACCGTCCCCACTGTACGCCACGTGGAGCAGGCAGCGCCGCCAGAGTCTACCACACCCCAGGCCATGGTCGGATTAATCACCTCAGGTCACTCAAAGCAATGGGCTGGAAAATTGGGCTTGAACGGGCAGGGGAGCCGAGAGAGACAGAGAGACAGGGAGACAGGGAGAGAGAGAGATCGGAAAAAGGAGCAGAGCACTCGGTGGGAGAGCAGCTGCTCGCAGCCGTGTCAGCATTTTAGGAGTGTGTCAGACACACACACACACACACACACACACACACACACACACACACACACACACACACACACACACAGGGAATGTCGTGCACACACGCACGGCGTAAACCTAAATCACACGAACACGAATGCACAGTATAGCGCAAAGCCCACGGAACACACACACTGCGCTGGGGTAAATGAAAAGGTAGTCCGATCAGGCCTGTCTCCTGGCTGCCATTTTCCCCGCTCGTCTCTGTCTCTCTCACACACACACACACACACACACACACACACACACACACACACACACACACACACACAGACACACACAGACACACACACACACACACACACACATATCCACACACACAGAAAGTCACACATTGTGCTTCCAGACCCTTATGTCACCAAGTGATCTGCCCCATTCCTGCATTGCCATGCTTTCCCATCTGATCACCCCTGATGAACATTTGGCCAGGTGTCGCCATTGCCCCCTCCTTCCCCCCCTTCCCTTCCTTCCTGCTCCGCGGGGAGTCGAGGGAGGGGATCGCCGAGCGCGCCCTCTTTGGCTCCTCTCTCATAAGCTAATGAGTGGCTCTGGGTCGCAATATGCTGCTCCAAAGACGGAGCCATTTAGACGTGATTTGGGAGGCAGTGGCATCCCAGAGAGGCAATTTGAGACTCGGCTCCGCACCGAGCGAAGACGTCTTACTACCCCACCCACCCACCGCCGCCCCAACCTCCACCCAACACAACACACACAACACACACACCCCTGGGTGCTTGGGCTGGCTTGGAGTATGTGACGGAGTATACGCCTTGCACTCAGGGCCACTCCAAGGAGCTTGGGTCTGTCTGTGGTGCTCAATAAGAGAGGACACACACACACACACACACACACACACACACACAGTCTCATGAAGGTCGGAGTGTTAGCACTCAGGCTGACTTTTCTCACGGCGCCTGTGTCCCACAGAAGGGGCCTGCCTGTGAAGCTGTTTATGTAACGCCGCGCGAGAGAGGATTTTCTCTGCCTCCAAAGCAATGCAGTGGGCACAATCAAACACACACACACACACACAAATCCTACTGTCCCAAACTCACTGTCTTAATCTCCAACCCACCCAAACAAACCTACACACACACACACACACACACACACATACACATCCTACTGTCCCAAACTCACTGTCTTAATAATCTCCAACCCACCCAAACAAACCTACACACACACACACACACACACACACACACCGAGGGATGATTCGTCCGTCCATTAACCTAATGTTACAGGGAGATGGTCCCTGTGCTGTCTGGGGGCCGGATGATCTAGGGCCTCCCCTCGACGCAGGCTGACGGTGTCATCAAGGCGGGACAGGGGGACGCGGAGACGAGAGAAGGAGGAGGCGGAGGAGAGAGAAGCAATTAGATCATCTCCTCACTCATCTCCACCTGCTCCCCTGAGCTCGGCGACGGACTCATACACACACACACACACACACACACACACACACACACACACACGCCTCCCCCCGGAGGGAAGGAGCTGATTAGCGAGGATCCGTGCTTATTAAGAAGGATGTGTGGGTAAATGCCCCCCCCCCCCCCCCCCACAGTGACGGGTACACGGGCCATCTTGTCTATAATTAAGATAAGAGGCAGGGAGAACGCGGGGCTATCTCGGCCCATATTAATCCCCGCTCGCCGCCCCCCTCCTCGCTGTCCTCCGGGCGGCTTATCAACGCGCCAAGATGGAGTAAAGTGGAGGCTGCGGAGCGGGGGCTCCGTTTGTCCTGAGCCCAATCAGATGGGGAATAAAAGAGGAACTCCACATGGAACCGCTCTGGGAGAAGGGACTACGCCGGCTACGGATATTCCCTTTTCTAAAGAGAGAGAGGGGAGAGAGAGAGAGAGAGAGAGAGAGAGAGAGAGAGAGAGAAAGTGGAGGGACTGAGGGAGGGAGAGAGAGAGAGAGAGAGAGAGAGAGAGAGAGAGAGAGAGAGAGAGAGAGAGATAGAGAGAGGGGGGAGGGGGAGGGAGAGAGAGAGAGGAGAGAGAGAGAGAGAGAGAGAGATCGTCTTTGGTCTGGAGGTGTGAGAAGAGGGGTGGAGAGCTGGCGCCCGTGCAGGAACACTGAGGAATGCTATCGGAAACGAAGGGAGAGTGCGGAAATAACCCTCTCCATAAATCCGGTTGGAACGCGATCAAAATAAATTCCAACAGAAAAAGCATAGAACACTGAGCGGCTACTGGAGCCGTAGGAAAACACACGGAAAGGGAACCCATTTGTGGGTATAATCAGCATCCAGCCATCTCCTCAGCAACCCATGAAACACACGGAAAGACGCTGTCGGTAGCATCCTGCCTTTTTTCTTATCAATGGTTCAGAATATGAAAACGCAAAGATAGCAAAGGCGCGAGGTCAAACGGAGCGTGGATTTGAGTTCAACTCGATCCTTAACCCCTTCCTCTGTGGAGCAACAAAACGGTGAACCTTGAGCTCCAAAACCTCGTCTCGTTCCAGCACGTTCACGAGCGTCGGTGTTCCAGCCTGGGGAACGTCACGGCGACAAGCGGAAACACGACCTCAGATGAGGGAGGAACGCTCGGCGCTCCACGTCGCCGCTCCAACCTTTTGCGGAGGAAGCACGCGTCACGTTTCCCTGAGCGGGTGACTCCCCTCCCACAGCTCCGTGAGGCGGGGTCAGGAGGTCAGAGGCAGGCAAACGGAGGCCGTGTGCCGGCGGAGATCCTAATTGGCTCGGCTCGTCTTCAGTTGAGTGCATTTCCACGCGTGTAGTTACCTCGACGACGGCCGTCTCACCGCGTGATCCAACGCAATTATTCTCCCCGCGCACGGCGCTCGCGGGCGCCGGCCATTCCACTTTGCCACTTTGATTGGAGCGTCTTCTTTTTCTTCTTTTTTTCTGTCGTCTCTTCGGACGTAAATCACCGCGGCTCGCCGGAGAAACGACAAAACACATGGGAAGGGGCCGAAGGCACGGAGAAGCTCCCGCTGCCTCCCTCCTCCCATCATCACCTCTCTCCCTCCCTCCCTCCCTCCCTCCCTCCCTCCTCCTATCCCTCCTTCCCCGCAACACCTTTCAGCGTGGTGATTAATGAAACGTGTAACTCATTCATCATAGCTAATGTCACTTTCCTTAAGACGGCCTTTAAATGCTGACCTAGTGGAAAAGACACCTCGGCGTGGAGAAAAAAAGAGGAGAGATGGGGGGGCTGTAGGGGGTGGGGGGATGTAGGGGGGGGTGACGGAGAAAGAGAGAAAAGCGTTCCAACCTTGACGCGGCCGCCCTGGTCCTGTACGGGGGGTTGTCTCGTCAGGGAGGCGGTGGGGGCTATTAAAACCATTAGCGGCGCTCCCTGTCATGCCTGCCAGCTGGGCACTGGCTAAGGCCCCGGCTACACCCCGGAGATCTGAATAGCTCCACGTCTCTCCGTCCCCCCGGCTAGCGCCACGGCAGCGCCGTCGGGAGACGGAAGCCTGAAGCCCGGGTGGGGAGCTGTTCCCGTCGCACACCACTGACTTACACCAGGATCACGGCCGCTGCTACTGCTGCTGCTGCTGCTGGGGAGATTAGCACAGAACGGTTTCCAATCTTTGTTCTCCGGAGGTCCGAGCGCCGGACCCACTGAAGACCCCCCGGAGAGATGTAAGGGAGCCGACCAGCGTGCGAGGGAACGGTGCTCGTGTTGGTGCAGGGGAGAACATGTTCCGCATTCCCACTTCTCCCCGCACCCCTCCCGCCAGTTGGAGTTCCGGGCGGGACGGGGAGTAGGATCCCATGGCTGCCACTACATCTTCACCTCCCTTTGTTCTTTCTAGGACTCTTCTTCTCTTCTCTTCTTCAGCTCACACCCACCTCTCTACTTTCTCTCTCTCTCTCTCCATCTACCCCCCCCTCTCTCTCCCTCTATGGGGTCCAGAGGTCCGGTTATTAAACTGCTGTCAGAGGCAGGACGGACCCATCCATTAACCCTGAGCCCCGCTAGGCTCCTGGACTGCTGCTGTACACACACCTCTCTGATGGAGGACATCACCTGCATTACCAGGGTCACTGTTGCACTCACACCCACTCGCACACACACACACACACACACACACACACATTTATAAGCATAAGCATAAACACAAACACACGCACATAAATATAAACACACACAAATGCCCACACATACGGAAACACACCCACATATATACCCAACTGCACAAACATAAACACGCACACACACGCACACACACACGGAAACACACCCACATATACACACACAACTGCTTAAACATAAACACACACACACATACGGAAACACACTCACATATACACATAACACACACACACACATACATAAACATAAACACCAACCCATACATACAGATAAGGAAACACACACACAGACCCACATTGTGAGGGGAGACAAGTACCCAGTGCACTTGGCATGCCAGAAGCTATATGTATTCTATATGCTACAGCAATGTGTCCTTGTCCCGCTGTGGGATACAGCTCGAGGTCAGGAACGAGAGGGGGAGAGAGAGAGAATGAAAAAAGAAAGAAAGGACACAGAGGGCAGAGAGAGAGAGAGAGAGACCAAGGACAAAGGCAGAAGGAGGAGAAGGCCAGGGTTTGGATGTCATCCGGACACAAGTCAGAGGTCAAACAAACATCCCCCCCCCCCCCCCTCCCCTCAAAAAAAAAAGAGGTGAGCAACCCCGCCACCCTGCACGTGGGCCGGGGAGGCGCGGCGTGCAACCAGGCAGGGGCCATGCAATATGAATGGGCTGCAGGAGCGGGCAGGCCCAGGTCTATTCTGAGAAGGAGACATAAGCAGTGCTCACAGATGTGCTGAGAGCACCAGGCGGGCGCCCCCCCCCCCCCCCCCCCCCAGTGTGACCTCCCGAGCGTGTTCGGGTCGCGGGGGTGAGACCCAACATGTTGCGGGCGGGCTGTCAGGGAGCAACTGGGTGTCCGCTTTCGTGTTCGCGCGTGGGCGG
>JAPMUY010008923.1:30000-76744 GCA_026901105.3 Galaxias olidus
CACTCAAACCTCCGGAGGAAAAGACGGCAGGACAGATTGGCCCAGGGAGAGGGAGAGGACGTGTAAGAAGAGAGCCCGGGGAGAAAACGAAGAGAGAGAGAGAGAGAGAGAGAGAGAGAGAGAGAGAGAGAGAGGGAGAGAGAGAGAGAGAGGGTGACACACGGAGCGTGGGACAGACGGTGGGCAGGGGCTCTGCAACGGTCGGGCGACGGAACGAGGGAGGGGCTGACGGGACTCACAGGGGTGAGCGCGGCTCGACGTGGGACGAGCGGAGCAGGAGAACGACACGGAGAAGTGTGGAGGGCCCGCGGAGAACGACGCGGAGGCCGGCGAGCCAGGGATAAAGCCCACAGGAGGAGGGAGGGGAGCGGGAGGAGGGAGGGAGGGAGGGAGGGAGGGAGAGACTTACACCGTTTACGGAGTGCCCCTTCCCTCAATCATCCCTCACGGAGAGAGCGAGAGAGAACGAGAAGGAGAGAATCAGGAGAGAGAAAAAGAGGTGGTTTGGAAAGTGTCCCCTCTCCTTCGCTCGTCCTCCCACTGAAATAGGCCTAAATGACTGCAATCTCACTTCTCGCCGTCTCCGTCGCTCTCCCCCTCCGCCTCTCCATCTCTGCGACAGTGAATTTACTCGGGGAGTCATTTACAACTCTCCGCTCTCTCTCCCCCCGTCGCCTCTCTCTCTCTCTCTCTCTCTCTCTCTCTCTCTCTCTCTCTCTCGTCTAAATGACAGTGATTCTCCCCGTGCCACCGCTAAAGGACTGTTATTTCAAAGCAGTGATGAGTTCACCCCCCCTCCAACACCACCCCCCCCCCCGTCCCCTCTAATGCCTGCTCTCTCTCTCTCTCTCTCCCTCTCTCTCTCTCTCTCTCTCTCTCTCTCTCTCTCTCTCTCTCTCTCTCGTCTAAATGACAGTGATTCTCCCGATGCCACCGCTAAAGGACTGTTATTTCAAAGCAGTGATGAGTTCACCCCCCCTCCAACACCACCCCCCCACCCCCGTCCCCTCTAATGCCTGCTCTCTCTCTCTCTCTCTCTCTCTCTCTCTCTCTCTCTCTCTCTCTCTCTCTCTCTCTCTCTCTCTCTCTCTCTCTCTCTCTCTCTCTCTCTCTCTCTCTCTCTCTCTCTCTCTCTCTCTCTCTCTCTCTCTCTCTCTCTCTCTCTCTCTCTCTCTCTCTCTCTCTCTCTCTCTCTCGTCTAAATGACAGTGATTCTCCCCGTGCCACCGCTAAGGACTGTTATTTCAAAGCAGTGATGAGTTCACCCCCCCCCTCCAACACCACCCCCACCCCCGTCCCCTCTAATGCCTGCTCTCTTACTCTTTCAATCTCTCTCTCTCGCTCTCTCTCGCTCTCTCTCTCTCTCTCTCTCTCTCGCTCTCTCTCGCTCTCTCTCGCTCTCTCTCTCTCTCACTCTCTCTCTCTCGCTCTCTCTCGCTCTCTCCTCTTTTGTTCTCTTCTTCAGCTCACACCCACCTCTTCTTCTCTCCCTCTCTCCATCTACCCCCACCCCCCTCTCTAATGCGGTGCTCGGCTCTCTAAGCTCCCTGACAATTTGTCTCTGTTTGTCAGTCTCGACGAAAAAAATATCAAACGGTCACCTTGCTCCTTCCTTTTCAATCATGGATTTAGGAGGAGGGCGCGCGGCAGACGCCTGGGCTTAGAGAGCACCACGGGTCACGGAGGTAGTGATCACGGCTCTGGGAGACGGGTTTACAATTCAGCCGGAGAGATGATGCGTTTCTCTGTTCTGGTGGGATTGTTTAACGTTGAGGGTAAATGACAGGTTGAGGGGACTGACAGTGTTCCATTACGTTCTGCTTGTCTCTGTTGCCCGGCCAAAACGGATCATCTCTCCCACGGAGGGGCGGCTTATGAAAACGTCAATCGATTGGATCTTAAAGACATAAAGTGAGCAGGACATTAAAAGGGGATTCCAACCTGAAAGCCAAATAATACAATGAGAAATGGAAGGAAGAAATAGGAAAACGCCAGACGGACATCAAAATGTAGAGAAACCGTAGGCCTCGTGGAGAAGGGAGGGCTCACGTGGAATTCAATCAGAGGGGAAGGGATAAATGAAGGACAGAATGAGAAACGAGCGCGCCATGGTTTTAGGAGAAAACGAGGTCATGGACAGGCAGCAAGAGCTGCTATATTGGTGGGTTATTAAATGACAAGGGGCTCAATGAAAAAGCCAGTGTTTTGGGTAGTGGTGGTGGGGGGATTCAGAGTATAATTCATACTTATTATGTTAGCGCGTGTGAGTGTGTGTGTGTGTGTGTGTGTGTGTGGAGGGATGGAGATTATAATTGCATCTCAGAAGGATTGGCTGCAGGAGGAGATGCATGGGCCAAGTAATGCAGGGTGACACTAATCAGACTCCACTGCCCACGGCCTCTCCCACGACGGGGCTCAGATACAACTGACAGCGACAGGACCTCCGCGTTCCACACACACACACACACACACACACACACACACACACACACACACGGCACTTCACCTAATTACTCCCACAAAAACACGCACATATACACACACCCACAAACCATGTGCAAGCTGATCAAATTGAACCTAAAAATACAACTTTGAACAACACACTGTTAATGCAATCTATTGTAGAACGAGCTTTTTGAACCAAGGCATTAATCATTATAAGTTTAACGACTCTTTAGTTGATTATAGCTTCCAAGAGGTCACTGTTCTAACCCCTAGGCTAGATATGTAGTGCAGCCTGGAAAAAGCAAGGCTTGCATTCTATGGATGTAGATATAAGACAGCAGACACATTCTCCGGGCAGCGTCTTACACGTCGTGTGAGTATGATCCTTTTGCAAACGAACTTTGTCCTTTGCAGAAGTACTATCTTGGTAAAATACTTGTATCAAACCTTATTATCTGGTTAACTTGTGTTTACAAGTTTGTTGTACAACAATATAGTATTTGATCTCAACCATTTCTGTCTGTCTTATTGTGTTCTAGTTTACTTATGTTCGTGAGTGGGTAAAGATCGGATCCACGACATTACGACAACCATGTATCTGTCTTACAAGTGTTTGGAAAGCACGTTGTACTTTGGAGGGGAGGTAATCAAAGGAAAGAGAGTAGGGCAGAGGAAAGCACCCTCGCTGAGCAGATGATACAGGAACGTCTGTTAGGAAAAACGGCTAACACCCAAGTATCCACTGACTGAGACAGAGAAACACAGTCCCCCATGCTCCGAGCCTGCAACGTACACCACGCCACGTCCCTGAGGCCCAGCAGCAGTGCCCCCCTGCTGGCCCGTGTTGGACTGTGAGAACCCCCCCAGACAACCCTCCTGGCCTCCTGGAAGTGCCTGGTCTAGCCCCGGCGGAGCTACTCCACTTCCGGGGTCCGGGGAGGCCTGAGCAGGGGTTGCCTCTGGAGCCGAGAACGTGCATGAGCGCGGCTACACTCCCGACCCTCGGGGGCCAGCCTCCTCCAGCCAGGCGTCCGTACGATCGCTCCGTCGTCGGCACGGTCACAGAGTGTCTCCGAGTCTCTCCAGGGCCTCCGACGCCGTCCCCGTTCGTTTTCCCCAGCCCCAGCCCTCATGCTTTGCCAGCGGACTGACTTCAGCGTCGAGTCCTCCTGCTCCCGCATGGGGCCAGTCCAGATGTTGGGCTCGCCCAGAGGAAGAAAAAAAAAAAAAGCTCAGAGAAAATTACAGCATGGAGCTTCATTAACTGATATTGGGTTTGCATTCTAAAGGGCTACTCCCTAGCGTGGCATATTGCCCGTGTCGCTCGTAAACCATGTGGGAACGGCAAGTGGAGTTGAAGTAAGTGCTCCAGCAGCAGGCCAAGTTAAATAGCTGGGAATAAAAGCGCATTTTATCACGACTCTGGGACGTTTACGACGAGTGACTCACACATGCACGCGCGCACACGGGCACGCACGCGCGCGCGCGCACACACACACACACACACACACACTCAGTTTGTATCCCAGCCCTGTTTCCCCTCAAACGTGGTCCCCGGACGGAGCCAAGACTTCTGGGTGAACTTTTAGAAAACGTCCCCGGAGCGATCATTTTGATTAGGCTGGTGCAGCCCGCCATCGGCGCTTTAAACGGGGGGGCCAAGCCGTTCCAGAACTCGGCCTCCCGACGCCCACCGAGCCAGGCTCCAGGCTGCATCAGGGACGCGACGAGGCATCCACGTGCGGTCAAGCAGAGCAGCGACGCCCCATCAAAACCGGTTTGAGCTGCACTGGGCCGGCTGCGGAGGACGGGGCGGAGTGACAGGGTGACGGAAAGACGGACGGAGGGACGAGAGAGAGAGAGAGAGAGAGAGAGAGAGAGAGAAGGGTGGGGGAAGGAGCGCTGGCGAGCGGAGGGAGGACGGGAGCCAGGGCGTCCCTGGGCCAAAGTGACGGAGGGTCGGGGACGGGAGAGGGTGGAGTTCAGAGAGAGTTCACGCCAACCCCGCAGTGCCCCCTCTTACATCACCGGGCACGCATCAAACCAAACACAGGGAGAGAGTGACATATGGTGAGGGGAATGAGGGAATGAGGGAACGTCTAAATGCCAACGCCAGTGAACGGGCGACCCCTCTCTCGACTCTGTCTTTCTCTATTAGCAGTGCATCACGGACTCGCCCCCCCGACCGCCGACCGCCGTTCTTGTGCCCACAAATCACGAGTGGCTTGGCCAGGCAGCCCCTGCCCCTGCCTTCCCATCTCACCAGACCCCCCCGCCCCCACCCACCCAGAGCCCTGGGCAAAGCTCTATCACTTTGATAAGTAGCGACTGCAGTTGCCGCACGTGTGTTTGAATAACCCTCCTCATCTCTGCGCCGCCGGGCTTCACGCCAGCTTATGCTGGGGGTGGGGTGGGGGGGGGGGGGGGGGGGTTGTTGGGTCCGCTCTGGCACCAGTTTAAACATGCTACAGACAGTGTGTCCTCGCTGCCCTCACCTCACAGCAGTGACTAAACACGCAGGCAGTGAGCGGGGCAGCGCGGATGGTCTCGGCCCAGGTCTGTTGAGAGAGGCCCCCGCTCGTTTTCTCCTGTCTGTCCCTCAGAACCAGCGACTTCAAAGAGAGAGAGAGAGGGAAGGAGAGGCTAGTGGTAGCTGATTGCCGAGCTATCAGGCAGGCTGGTAATGACTGTCCTCTTGTGTCCCAGTGCCTGTTCTGCTTGCCGGGGGCCACTGGAGACGTAGAGGGGGGGGGGGGGGGTGAAAGGGCTTTGGAGAGCGGCGCCATTAGACCTGTGCAAAGAGGGCGGCGGCGGCGGAGACGCTTTTTCCGTAAGAGTCGAATAATGGAAGACGAGAGAAGAGACGTGCACGTACACCCACATATACACACACACGTACACCCACATATACACACACATATACACACACACACACACACACACACACAGACAATAGAGCAAGAGCATGAGAACGAACAATGGCGAAGTAAGCGGAAAAAAAAAGAAAATAAAAGCTAGCGTTACGCCCTCCAAAGAACGGGAAAGAAATGTCTCCTTTCATGAAACCCGTGACACACGGTGAATGAGAAACATGGGAAGCCAAGAGGTTGTGGGGGGAGGGAGGGGGGTGTGGGGGGGTGGGGTGTGGGGGGGGGTGGGTGGGGGGGTGGTGGGGGGGGGCGGGGGGGACAAAGAAAGAAAGCACTCAGCGGCACTAAAACGCTGACATCACGAAATCAAGTTACAGGGCATGTGCAACCAAGCACCTCCTGTCAGGGCAAGGCAGGGGGTGGAGGTGGGTGGCGTGTATGCTTCCCCCATCAGCGCTGGACAAATTCCACTGACGGGGAGTATCTGTCACTCCTCCCCCTCAGCTACAGGTCCTCTGCAGATACCAATGCTGAGCGGGCCAAGCCCCGTGGGGCCTTTCAGACACAAACAGCGTCCGCACAATGCATGGAGACGGAGCGCACGCCTGCTCTCTCAAAGACATGGCGTCGACGCCAAGGCAAGGTCGAAGCGAGCTCAGGCGTATGAAGAGCGTACACCGTGAATAAGAACAGGAACACCTTCGGGATGTGACGCATGAACGTTTAAAGCCACCGCACAATCCCTGTGCGACAGTCGAAGCCGTTCTCTTATGACGGGGGCATTGTCGTAGCGGGGCGGCCATTTTGTCAGACACGCTCGCACGCACACAGACGGGCCCGCTGAGGTTCTTCAGGCAGAAGGCAGCGTCTCGTGTGGCACCCCGCGGGGGCCCCTCTGCCTCACACGCTGCGTACACCGGGGTCGGCGTGCCTGAAACCCCCCCCCCCCCCCCCCCACCAAGCTGCTTCTGGAGACAGCCCCGGAACGCGGAGTGGCCACGCCGAACGGTTTCCGCGTCTGTAAAAACACTCCGCTCTGTCCAGACGCGTTGCTGTGTCCCCGCCACACCGGGTCAAATGCCTTCGCAGCGCCGCCAGGTCATGGAGGGAGAAGAAACATTTACCCAGCTTCGTGTTTGTGCTGAG
This sequence comes from Galaxias olidus, assembly GCA_026901105.3. Lineage (NCBI taxonomy): Eukaryota > Metazoa > Chordata > Actinopteri > Galaxiiformes > Galaxiidae > Galaxias > Galaxias olidus. Next base: position 36,462 of record JAPMUY010008923.1, read on the forward strand.
ACGTGGATGGAGGTCTGTGTACGTAGATGTGCACACAGGACAGGAAGCAGGCGGCCCGTCGCGTGCCAGTGTGTGTGTGTGTGTGTGTGTGTGTGTGTGCTAAAGCGGGGACAAGCCAAAGCCTGGGTGGGCCTGAGGTAGAAACGACCCCCGGATCCCATTTGCCGAGGCACCTTCGGGAAGAGGGAGGACTTGTCGTACTTGTCGGAGGCTTAACCACAGGCTGAGGAGAAGGCCGACAGACCTAATTTACTGCCTCTTCAGTCCTGCTGTTTATTGGAATACCAGGGATGCCTTCTGGAGCCCGGGCCCACCTCACACCACATGAGGAGCAGGCTGTCCCGGTCAACACAACACGCTGGCTTGCCTGTCCGTGTTTAGATTGCCACGATAAACACTTCTTTGAGCAGAGTGGGCGTGTGCACACAGTAAGGGGACAGCCAAATGGAAAGCAGAGGAACAATCTCTCCAAATATGTTTCTGCTGCCATGCATTTCCAACGGGTTTATCTGTGATCTGCCTGAACGAGTGAAAACAAAGTTTACTTACTATGCGCCAGGACAAGCGTGCGTAGCGTGTGTGTTTGTGTGTATCGGTGTGTATGTTTTTAGGTGTGTGTGTGTGTGTGCATGTGAATATTGACACGCCAAGCAGTTTTAGCCTCTCTCTCCCCTCAGGAAACAGAGGGGCTCTTCTTCTCATAAGCTCTGACAGTTGCCACCAATGTAACTCTGAGCAGCTACTCTGGCTTACACTTTGTTAAACCCCTTATATCCGACACACACACACACACACACACACACACAAGTTATACTGGCGGTGCCAAGCAGTACCCCCCACCCCCATCATCAGATGACAGCACAATAGCTCTATTTAGATGGGGGCAGCTGAGAGCGTTGGTTGGTGGTTGGGGTAGGATTCTGTCAGGAGCCCAGCCAGCCCCAGGAAAGCCCCATCTATATATCCTTAGCGCAAGGTAGCTACCAGCCCTCTCATCCCCTGAAAGCTAGCCCACTATATTAGTTTTACAACCCAATTAATCCCACTGCCCCCTTCTTGCCAGCTCAGTTTGTTCATCATTCCTTCACGACCAGATAAATGTCTGTCTGTCTGTTCTGGTTAAACGAAAACCAAAGCTGTGACAACAGGACCGTTGTCTGACCACGTGTCCATCCTCCTTTGCCCCCAGAAGCAGATGCTCTAGCCGGGGGCTGAGTAGGGGTGAGAGTTCCCTGGCCTACTTCCGCCTCTCTCTCACTCTCTCTCTCTCTCTCTTTCTCGCTCGCTCTCTGGATGACTCCAACCTCGGCTAACCCTTACACTAATGCACCGTGCTGAGGCACATTAGTGTTAACAGCTCACTACCAATTAGCTCCTCATCTCGCTAATGGAAGGTACACGAGAGCTCACCACTCGCCTCACGCCAGCCAGCCAGCCAGTCAGCCAGTCAGCCTCACCACTCTGCTCTGGACCTTAGAAGGACCCTGGTCTCCCAGGCCATTACTCTGTATGAGGCCAGTGGTCCTTTTTAACCCATAAAACGGCTTTAAGAATTGATGGTGGTACGGCAAAGGTCTACTTTTCCATAAAATGGTGTCAAGGCACCTTTCAAAACGTGCCGCCCCGCCCCCCCAGTGAACTCCGAGAGGGAAAGATGAGGAAGCTGGTGTCGCAAAACCCGAACTAAAAAACACCGCCGTAAACGATCCGTCGACTCGGAGAGACCAGTGACAGGCCACTGCTGGAGAGGCCATGCATCAAACTCAAAACGGCGAACGCCGCACGGAGCTTAAAGACAAAAGCCAGGCATGCAAACGTGACTGTCCTCCGTGTGGAAATCGGCCCGGTCCAACGACCAAACAGCGGAGGAGTAGGACATAAAAACGGAGGGCATAAAAAGCATGCCATTTTATTGGTGCCCATAAATAACAGTGGAGAAGGGAGGATATTGCGAGAGAGCAGCGTTTCGCCGGGGAGGGCGAGGGATTTGTGTCGGCTCTCTCTCTCTCTAGACATAAAACTGTGTCCCAAGCCGCCGCTCTCACACACACACACACGCACGCACGCACGCACGCACGCGCTCACCCAGGAGGAGGACACAAGATTTACGGTAGGAACTTTTCCCCCGGAAAGGCTTTGTTTCTAATCTTCCCAGCCTGGGATTTATGTGGAGAGGCTGGCAGGGACAGTGGCCCCAAACACGGCACAACGCGGGCTCCTCAGGGGCCCCTGACAAAGGGACAGGTTTACACAGCAACAGGCTCCTCCTCACACACACTCACACACACACAAACACCCAGCAGGAACGCCATGCCTCAGAGTTCCCAATTTGTCTTTCCCGCCATTGCAGATTGGTGCAAAATTCCCTGTTCCACGCCCCGGCATTGGTGCTGACTGTGAGAAAGAACAGAGGACGACCAGAAACCCGTCTTTGTCTCTGAGGCAACACGGAGCATCCCATGTCGAGGGGGGGGGGGGGGGGGAGGAATCAATTGAGCGTGCGTGTTAGCTTTTATAGGGGGGCCCACGTGGGCTGGATGCAGCGCTGCCATTTAAAGCCCAATTAGGCAGCCAGTAAAACAGAAAGCCCCGTTTTATGGGCCAGGCCTAAAAGCACAGCACTCCCCAGCCTCCGCTCTTTGTGCTGGATGGAGCTCCAGCGCTCAGCGCTCCCTCACCGTCGGTAGCCCTGGCCTATCACACGGCGGAGACCGCTCTCTCTCTCTCTCTCTCTCTCTTTTCGCTCCGTCTCTCTTCCCCTTTTCGTTTTGCTTCCACACCTCCCGCACTCCACGGAGAACGGGAACGGAGCGCGTCTCCACACGGCTATCTGGAGACACGGCTTCCAGCGAGACACCCCGTGTTCACTCCACTCTTTGCTCCAATCACCGGCTGACCTCGTCTGCGAACGCGTTCCTTCAGGACCCGCGGTGGCCTTTCAACGCGCCACGCCGCCCGGGCCCCGAACGCTCGCACTGAACCACAGATTGAATCGCTAAAGCGCGGCGCCACGTGACCTCCCCCCCCCTCCGAAACGTCTCGGAGGAGCTCTCGTGTTTTATTCATGCGCGTGGGCCACGTTATTTGTTGCTTCCCCGTGTACTTTCTATGGCAAGACCCCCCCCCCCCCCCTCCATTAGGACACCAGCGCTATTCATCACCCACACACACGACGCCGGCCCCCGGCGATTGACTTGCAAAGCCGGGGCAATACATCTCCAAACAACACACAACGGCACGGGGGATATTACGAGTATTAGCATTACGCCCGTGTCAAAGTTACTGTCTTAATACACCGTGTACCGGGGGGGGATATGAAAAGACAAAATGATGGACGTTCCATAACGACGACGGTGTCGGGGACGAGAGGCTACTTAGAAGACGGCCGCGTTGTATCTACAATTCTGCGACTTCAAATGTTTGTCGCAACCGGGGGGGGGGGATTCACGCTGTTTCGTGTCCGCCCGGCTACGCCCTGCTATCGACAAACAGCTGCTATGAGCTGGTCGTGGACGCTTCGTCTCCACGGCGCGGAGCTGTGGATCCCTCCCGTTAGACTCACCGTGGCTCGTTGAGATCTCCTGATTGGTGTGCAGTGTATCATCTCCAGGCCTGGCCGCGAGACCAGATACTGGGAGTGTGTGTGACAGCGCTGTGCAGCGGAGCTCCGTCTAAATGGAAGTAGGGCGGTGTGTGCGTGTGCGTGCATGCGTGCATGCATGTGTGTGTGTGTGTGTGTGTGTGTGTGTGTGTGAGAGAGAAGGAGGAGAGAGACAAGACACACTAAAAAAGACAGATGAGAAAGTTAAGACAGAAAAGGCAGAGGTAGCCAACGAGTGTTCTGCCAAAACATCCTCGCTGCACACACACGCACACACACACAAACACACACAAAACAAACTTCTACACACCCAAATTTCCACAAGGAGCACAAATCCTTTGGAGTCAATTACGCGCATTTGCACATGCAAGCACATGCACAGACACAGACACAGACACACACACACACACACACACACACACGCTCAACGTGATACACATATGACCTCAGGCAACCAAAACTCTCCCCATCCTCCAGCAGTAGGCCACACACATGCTGCAGCATGCGTAGCAGATCAATCCAAACCACACTGCGGTTCGCCATCCCAACCTGGGTTCTAAAGCTGACACGACACCGTGCATCTAGGCCAACCCTGTATACATCCCATCCTTCCCGTATCCCCGTTTGTGCCAGAATAAGAGATCAAACAAAGGACTTCAAAAGAAAGCGGAGAGCTGGAGACGTTGGCGCGGGAGCTGGAGGAAATAAGTAAACTGTCCGCCCAGGGGAACGCCAGAGAAGATCAAACCTCTTTCACCTCATCCCGCCGTGTGTCCCTATAACAGCTGCCGTTTCACTCTGCGTTCTTCATCTCTCTCTCTCTCTCTCTCTCTCTCTCTCTCTCTCTCTCTCTCTCTCTCTCTCTCTCTCTCTCTCTCTCTCTCTCTCTCTCTCTCTCTCTCTCTCTCTCTCTCTCTCTCTCTCTCTCTCTCTCTCTCTCTCTCTCTCTCTCTCTCTCTCTCTCTCTCTCTCTCTCTCTCTCTCTCTCTCTCTCTGCTGGGTGTTTGGGTGCTAGGTGAAGCGAGGTAGGAAGAGCTGAGAGCGTCAAGTTTTTTCTGTGTTTTTTTTTTGTTTCTTTTGTTAGTCGGTGGATTGTTGGTTGGTCAGTGTTAAGGTTTTGTCGTGCGTCTCTAGAGACTCTACCCTCGTCGATCCGACATGAGGTTAGGATTGATCCTGACGTGAGTGTGTCGGTAGAGGACGTTTTGATTGCCGTTGGGGAGCAGGTGGGCTGTGCAGCCCTTTCTTATGCTTCCCGAATGAATAAGGCGGTGGTTATTTTTATGAAAGAAGAGCACCATGTTCTTTATTAGCGCGTTTTTATTAGGGATGAGTTGGTGCAGGTTTCGCCGATGTCTGTCCCGTCTACCCGGGTTACAGTGTCGGGGGTGCCGCCGTTCATTCCGAACGAGGTGCTGGAGCGAGAACTCCGGCGTTTCGGAAAGTTGGCGTGTGGAATGAAGCCGGTCAGTTTAGGGTGTCGGATTGCGGAGCTCAAACATGTACTGTCTCTGCGCAGACAAGTGTTCATGTTTCTGGAGTCTCCAACGTTAGAGGTGTCTTTTAGGGTGAAACATGAAAACACGTTCTATATTGTGTATGCCAGCACGGGCAGTATTAAATGTTTTGAATGCTGGGGGAGTGGGGCTTAAACGTATGTCTTTCCCGCGAAGAGAGCAGGCTATAGGCAACGGTGGAAGCGAGGAGCCTCTCCTCACGGCCCAGGTTGCAGTTGTGAGGGGAAATAATGTGGCGAGCTCTGCTGTAGCTGAGAAATCTGTTGTCACTGAGATGTCTGGTGTTACTGATGTTACTGATGTTAGGCATGCTGAGCTGTCTGCTGGAACAGAACTTTCTGCTGGTACTGAGCTATCTGGTGTTACTGGGTTGCCACCTGTGGGCATGAGGGTTGAACCCAACAGTGACAAGGTGCTGGTTTCATTAAAGGAAAATACTAGTGTGAGGATGGTAGCCCTGGGTGAGGATGGGGAAGGTTCTAGCCAGGTGGCTGGGCCCAGTGTGGTAGAGGTTGTGGCAAGTGCGGATGAGGAACTGACTGGAGGAAGGGAGAACAGTGACAATGAAGATTTAGAAATGGATAATGAGTCTGATGATGTGTCTGTGACTGAGTCGCTATCACAGGTAGATAACATCTACCAATGTGGGGAAGTGGAGGACTTCTTAGGACGTTTGGGAAATCTGTTAAGGTGAAGGATTACTTCCCAGACACAGACAAATTCATAAGAACTGTGAAGGTCATGCAAAGGTCTATGGGTCTTGGTGAGTTGGACAATAAGAAGCAATTTTGGCTGAGAAAGCATGTTACAGCCATTGGAAAGGGAGGTAAAGCTAGGAAAGGTAATGCAAAAAAAACAAGTATGCAAGCTTTTAGAGTCGGCTCTTTGAATATCAATGGAGGCAGAGACAGGCAGAAGAGGGCGTTGGTTTTAGAAGTGTGTAAACAAAAGAGACTGGATGTGGTCATGCTTCAGGAAACACATAGTGATGTTGATGATGGGGTGGATTGGGGTCTGTGGTGGGACGGCCAGCCAGTCCTAAGCCATAGGACCAATGTTAGCGCAGGAGTAGCGGTTTTATTTTTCCTCCAGTCTTAGGGTGAAGGTGTTGTCTTCCATGGAGATAGTGAAGGGTTGGTTACTGTTGGTTAGGGCGGAGATGGAGGGAAGTGTTTTGATTTTTATTTGTATTTATGCTCCTAACGTGGGCACGGAGAGGCTTGAGGTCTTTCGACTTCTGAAAGACGCTTTAACTCAAGTTAACCTGGGTGAATGCGTCATGGTAGGGGGTGATTGGAACTGCACTGTCGAGTTTACCATGGAGAGGAATAGTGAGGAGCCCCACCTCAACTCGTCTACATATCTAGCAAGACTCTAGAACTAAGCAAAGCTTTTAGATGCTTGGAGGGTTAAGCACCCCTTGGTGAAGCAGTACACTTGGGTCAGGGTTGTAAATGGACAAATTAGTGCAGCAAGATTAGATAGGGTGTATATATCAGATTTGTTCAGTTCCAGGTTAGTGAGGAGTGCTATTTTCCCGGTGGGGTTTACCGATCACCATCTGGTGACCATGGATATATGCACCACCAACACTGGTAGGCCTAGAACATACTGGCATTTTAATACAAAGCTGATCCAGGATAGGTTGTTTACCGAGAAATTTAAGATGTTCTGGGATCTGTGGAAGGCCAAAAAGGGAGTTTTTAGTTCAATGAGCCAGTGGTGGGAGGTGGGCAAAGCCCAGATCCGCGTGTTCTGCCAGCAGTACACTTTTAATTCCACTGGCAGGGTTAGGGAGGCTGTTGAGAGACTGGAGAAGGAGATCAGGGAAATTAAAGATAGCCTGATTTTATGTGCAGACAGAGAAACGGGTGTAATTTTGAAGGAGAAGAGGAAGGAGTTGGGAGGCTTCTTAAAGGAGAGAGTGAAGGGGGCCATGGTTAGAGCCCGCTTTATCAATATTAGGGACATATATGCACCCAGCACTTTCTTTTTTAACTTGGAGGGAACGGTGGCTCAGAGAAAGCAAATGACGTGTCTGAGTCTTCCTGATGGAAGGGTGACCACAGACCCTAAAGAGATGAGGAAGCACGCAGTGGAGTTCTATACGGCCCTGTATGGGGCGGAGGACGCGGACGCAGAAAGCACTGCAGAGCTTACCCAGGGGCTGCCTCAGCTGAGGCAGTGTGAAAGGGAGGCGCTAGACGCTGAGCTCACTTTGGAGGAGCTCAATACAGCCGTCAACCAGATGGCTCCAGGTCGGGCTCCAGGCATTGATGGGCTGCCAATAGAGTTTTATAAGCATTTCTGGGGATGTATAGGTGAGGACCTTCGGGAGGTCCTGCTGGAGTGCTATGGAGTAGGATCCCTCCCAACCTCATGCTGCCGTGCGGCCATGTCTTTGCTGCCAAAGAAGGGGGATTTGGCACTTTAAAAAAACTGGAGACCCGTGTCGCTGCTTTGCACGGACTATAAGATACTGTCGAAGGTTTAGGCAAATAGACTGAAAGGGTATCGTAGGAATCATCATACATAAGGATCAGTCGTATTGTGTCCCAGACAGATCCATAGTGGACAATCTGCACCTTATGAGAGACGTTATTGATATCTGTAAAAATAGTGATTGTAACATCGGGTGTGATTCCTTGGACCAGGAAAAAGCGTTTGATTGTGTTGATCGTGACTTTTTATTTTCAACGCTGAAAGCATTTAGTTTTGGGGAGGGTTTTGTTTCATGGATAGAGCTCTTATATAGGGATGCGGTTGCTTTACTTAAGGTTGGGGGTGGTTTGAGCTGTCCCATACCAATGAGGAAGGGGATCAGACAGGGTTGTCCGGCCTCAGGACAGCTATATACACTGGCAGTGGAGCCTCTGCTGACCAGAATTAGGAGCAGGCTAACAGGGCTGTCCCTACCAGGACTAACTCAGAGCCCACCTTTAGTAGTGTCAGCTTATGCTGATGACATCACTGTTTTTATAAACAACCAGAGGGATATCAGAGCTTTAGTTGAGATTTTAGAGTTGTATGGCAAAGCCTCCTCAGCAAGAATAAACTGGTAGAAGAGTGAGGCTTTGCAGATGGGACAGTGGCGAGAGGGGGCAGCACCCAGTCTGCCCTGGGATCTAAGGTGGGGTAAGAACGGGCTAAAGGTTTTAGGTGTTTATATTGGGTCAGAAGAGTATCAGAAGCAGAACTGGGAGGGTGTGGCGGAGATGGTGTGTGCCAGATTGTCTCGTTGGAAATGGTTATTGCCCCAGATGTCCTATGGGGGAAGGGTCCTGGTTTTAAATAACTTGGTTGCTTCGACCTTGTGGCATAAGATGAACATTCTACCTCCACCAAGCCCCTTGGTGGAGGAGATACAAAGGACTGTCGTGGATTTCTTATGGTCAGGCCAACACTGGATTCGTGCTGCGGGCCTCTATTTGCCAGTGGCTGACAGAGGCCAAGGCCTCATGGACATCAAATCCAGAGTCATGGCGTGTAGGCTCCAGAGTGCACAGAGACTTCTTTACACCCATGGACTGAGCTGGACAGACACGGCAAGGCTGCTGCTGAGGAGGGCTGGTCGCCTGGGCTATGACAAGCAGCTGTTCCTCTTGAGACCAGGAGAGGCAGACCTGTCAGGACTTACACCTTTTTATAGTTCTGTGTTACAGGCATGGCAAGTTTTCCGAGTCAGTCGAGCGGAGGCAGAAACGCCTGGATTGTGGCTCTTTTAAGAACCTTTGTTTTTTTATGTATTTATTAACACCAACATTTTATCCTCTGTCACCCTACAAGCAAGACCGAGGGAGGTGGGCTGTGTGAAGTTGGGGCACCTAATGAAAGCAAAGCTTTCCTCATTGGACCGGCTGGAAGAAGCTCTAAAGTTCAGGTCTGTACGGCTGCTAAATAGAATGGTGGAGGAGGTGTGCGCATCCTTGCCAGTGCCACTCAGAGGTTTGTGGAAAACCCCACACTGGCGGAGCAGTGGGATGATGACTATGAATACGTTTTTCCCTCCCTGAAGGTTGCCCCGGCAGTTGGGGATTGGCAGGAGGAGGAAGGGTCAGTGCTATCTCTTTCAATCCTGGAGGTTGAGGAGTTTGAGCACATGGGGAAAAAGACATTATACCACACGTGTTAAAGTGCGACACCTGCGCTCCCCGGCAGGAATGAAGGAGTCAAGGTGGGGTGAGTTATTTGGTTCGGATGCTTCCCAAAAGGGCTGCTGGCGGTCCTTATACAAGCCTCCTTTGGAGAAAAGGACAGCCGACCTCCAGTGGAGGATAACACATGGGGCAATAGCTACCAACAGACATCTGGCACACCTGGATCCAGCGAATGGGGAGGGGTGTTTGTTCTGCTCTGAACCAGAAACACTGTCGAATTTGTTTGTACAGTGTCGGAGATTAGTGGGGCTGTTTGAGCTACTAGGGAGGTGGTATGAGCGGCTTGGGGAGGTGTTTTCTTTTCCTTTGTTTATTTTTGGTCCAAGGTATTCTGTTAGAAAGAAGCAAGTGCATACAATGATCAATTACATTTCAGTCACGGCAAAAATTGCCATCTGGAAAACCAGGAAGAAGCGGGCAGAAGGTCTATGCTCAGTAGACTCTGTTCAGATATTGATGGCGTCCCGTCTCCGGGTTGAACATGCGTACTTTAAACTTGTGGACAATATGGACAGATTTACAGTGCCTTGCAAAAGTATTCACCCCCATTGGCTTGTTACTTATTTTGTTACATTACAACCTGAAATTTAAATGTTTTTTTAATTTGAATTTTATGTGATGGATCTGCACAAAATAGTCTAAGTTGGTGAAGTGAAATGAGAAAAAAAGATATATTAAAAATTATTTTTAAAAATAAAAATCTGGAAATTGGCATGTGCATATGTATTCACCCCCTTTGCTATGAAGCCCCTCAAAAGTTCTGGTGCAACCAATTACCTTCAGAAGTAACATAATTAGTGAAATGAAGTCCACCTGTGTGTAATCTAAGTGTCACATGATCTGTCAGTATAAACACACCTTTTCTGAAAGGTCCCAGAGGCTGCAACACCACTAAGCAAGAGGCATCACACCATGAAGACCAAGGAGCTCTCCAAACAAGTCAGGGACAAAGTTGTTGAGAAGTACTAGTCAGGGTTGGGTTATAAAAAAATATCCAAATCTTTGATGATCCCCAGGAGCGCCATCAAATCCATCATCTTCAAATGGAAAGAACATGGTACCACAACAAACCTGCCAAAGAGAGGGCTGCACACCAAAACTCACAGACCGGTCAAGGAGGGCATTAATCAGAGAGGCAGCACAGAGACCAAAGGCAACCCTAAAGGAGCTGCAGAGTTCCACAGCAGAGACTGGTGTATCTGCGCATGGGACCACAATAAGCCGTACACTCCATAGAGCTGGGCTTTATGGAAGAGTGGCCAGAAAAAAGCCATTACTTAGTGTTAAAAATAAGAAGGCACGTATTGAGTTTGCCAAACGGCATGTGGGCGACTCCCCAAATGTATGGAGAAAGGTGTTCTGGTCAGATGAGACTAAAATTGAACTTTTCGGCCACCAAGGAAAACGCCATGTATGGCGCAAACCCAACACATCCCATCACCCCAAGAACACCATCCCCACAGTGAAACATGGTGGTGGCAGCATCATGCTGTGGGGATGTTTTTCAGCAACAGGGACTGGGAAACTGATTCGAGTCGAGGGAAAGATGGATGGTGCTAAATACAGGGATATTCTTGAGCAAAACCTGTTTCAGTCTGCCTGTGATTTGAGACTGGGACGGAGGTTCACCTTCCAGCAGGACAATGACCCGAAGCATACTGCTAAAGCGACACTCGAGTGGTTTAAGGGGAAACATTTAAATGTGTTGGAATGGCCTAGTCAAAGCCCAGATCTCAATCCAATTGAGAATCTGTGGTCAGACTTGAAGATTGCTGTTCACAAGCGGAAACCATCCAACATGAAGGAGCTGGAGCAGTTTTGCCTTGAGGAATGGGCAAAAATCACAGTGGCAAGATGTGGAAAGCTCATAGAGACTTATCCAAAGCGACTTGCAGCTGTAATGGCCGCAAAAGGTGGCTCTACAAAGTACTGACCTTAGGGGGGTGAATATTTATGCACGCTGAAGTTTTCTGTTATTTTGTCCTATTTGTTGTTTGCTTCACAATAAAAAAAAAATCACATCTTCAAAGTTGTAGGCATGTTCTCTGGATGAAATGATGCAAACCTTCAAACAATCCATTCTAATTCCAGGTTGTGAGGCAACAAAACATGAAAAAGGGGGTGAATACTTTTGCAAGGCACTGTATGTTGACATGGGGGCTGGGAGAGGTGCTTTGCACGGTGCATGAGGATGGCACTCTCATACTCACATTTTGATCAGCAGTCTGGTGGTTGTTAGAAAGATCAAGCTGAGATTTTGAAAAACCGTTCCATGTTTCTGAAAGACTGTAAATAAACTGACAGTTTAAAATCAAATCTCTCTCTCTCTCTCTCGATCTGTGCCTGTTGTCGTGATCAGCGGAAGTTCTATAGAGTGCACCCAGGCCTGCATGTCCGTCCTTAAGCGAACAAAGAAAGTCTAAAAATAAACCACACGTAAGGCCATTAAGGCCCGGGGGCGGCTCGGGCATCGACTCCTACCGGCGGGGGGGCCCCATGGAGCAGCCACCGGTGCCACCGAACACGGCTTGGGCCCCGAGCCCGTCCCCACGCCTCTCACTCACGCACAGCCAGACTCAGCGCCTGGGCAGACCAACCGGCAATCAGCACTCCCCCACCCCCACCACCTCCCCTGACCCAACGCTCTGGCTCTACTTCTCTCCCCCACCCCCACCCCTCCACCCCCCGACCTAACGCTTTGGCTCTACTTCTCTCCCCCACCACCACCACCCCTCCACCCCCCGACCTAACGCTTTGGCTCTCCATCCCCCCCCTGCGTTTCATCACGCAGTCCACATCGACCGGAGCACACTCTCAGACTGAGCCAGCACGGACTCCCCCGGACGCCTGCGACGGAGACGCTCAGCCCGTCTGACTGACGCTCAGTTAAAAAGTCAGCAGCGATTGCCATCGACCGTCCTGGTGCGTCTGCGTGTGTTAGCGGGTCGGTGTGTGTGTGTGTGTGTGTGCGCGCGCGCGCGCGCGCGACAGCAATACACTGGAGTGGGCTTGAGAGCACTGGGGGGGGGGGCTTGTTTAGCCCTCATTTGTAGCCTTGGAAAACGTTCCTCGCCGGTAACAAACGGCTCAGGACTAGTGAGCGCGACAGCTCAGGGGCCTACCGCCTGGAATATATATAGATATCCCCATCACACCTACTCCACTGATCGGTCCCAGCTCCCTGGGAAAGCGGACCTGTGTTTACAGTACACAGCGGGTCAAGGTCAATCTCCTCGGCTAACTGGGATTCTGCGGCGCGATGAGGATAGGAGCAGGGCACCGTAAACACGGGCGAGCGACAGACAAAGAACACAAGGGAAAACCTAAAAAATGAAACGCAGCAAAAGAATAGTCAGTACGTCAGCTGGGACAACAAGCCTCCCACACACTGGAGTTGACCTCCTGGCATCGCACATGGTTCATGTGTGGTCCACGTGTGTCCAGGTGAACGTCAGGGAGCATCGGGCCTGTGTTCTGCCTGTGTGGCTGCACCTCATCCCGGAGGCCCGCGGCCCCGACAACCACTACTGAGGGCCTCTTCCAGGTCGCGTGTGTATGCGGAGGACCACATGCACATAAACCCACTGTATTTATAGCCCTGACTCAGCGAGGGCGACCACAGCACAGGAAAGGCAAACACACAGGCGGAGGGAACAGATGTGGCTGCCAGGTGAACGGGGCCGTTGGAGGGGCGCCGAGACCGGCGAGCTCCCTCCTAATCGCCCCCCCCCCCCTCGTTAAACGTTGACGGGAACCGCGGCGGCTCAAAGCCCTCCGCCGGCGCGCCGGCGCGCCGGATTAGCGCGCTAGCTTTTGTCGCGTAGTGTGGCCTAGCTCGTGCCTCCACCTGCAGGGAGCGTCGTTAGGGCCCCCGTCAGGTATTCATTAGCCGCTCTCGTGGTCGGTGTTGAATTAGCGCTCTGGCACGCTCCACCTCGGCGGGGAGACTCGGTGTCTTGTAGGGGGGAGAACACTGGCAGGCGGAGATGCTGCTACTGGGGCCACTCGTGATCACAGGGTATCAGGCGCCGCCGTAAAATGATTTCTGTTATGGACTCGTGAGGAGGCAATTAGGCTTCACACCTGAGTGATTGGTGGTGTGCCTGCAGCAGGGCGGGGGGGGGGGGGGGGGGGCGGTCACGTAGAGGCCGACACGACCACGAACATGAAAGAGGAGGGAGGAGGAGGAAGAGGATATAGAGAAAGCCTGATGGTATTACATACTCCCTGGGTGCCTAATCATAATATGTAAAAAAAAAATTTTTTTTACCGCCATGATTCCATCAAAGCACGCCCCAAAGGGGCCAGTCGCAATAAAATCCCTTTCCTGCTCCCTTTTGCTTACCAAAAGCGGACGGCTAGGGGCAGGGGAGGAAAAACACAAAGTGCACGGCTCCTGTCTCACATCCGTACGCATGTGCGCCGTCCTAGCTGTCCTCTGGAAAAAGAACACAGGGCGTGCCCACGGCCCGGCACTGGGGCCGCCAGTCCCTCTGCAGGGCACCACCGCATTGGAATCCGTGCCAAGGGGGTCGGTGATTGGTGGAGGAGCGCTTCGGCCAGCCAATCAATTATTCAAGGGCGACGCCGTCTCGTGTGTCCAGGGAGTAAGTCGTAAGAGGGAGGCATCCCGTTTGTATACTGCAGCTACTCTGATGTGGGAGTCTCGTGAAGCACGGCAAGAAGGCAGAGAGAGAGAAAGAGAGAGAGAGAAACTACGAGAGAACACAAAAGAGAGAGTTCGATGGAGAACGGCAACAAAGCATATAAATAACCTTCGACAGGCTTATCCGGCTCCATAAACGAGACTAGCATGGCAGACAATTAGAGAAGGCAGTTGTGTGGCAGAACACTGCGCTCCGTCTGACCCAGATAGAGAACGTAGGCACACCATGCACCCTTTTGAGCTGTCCCCAGCAGCCAAGGGCCAGACACACTGGCCTAAAACAGGCTGAACCCCAGCCCTGTAAAAACTACTCAAAGGCTGTGGAGCGGAGAATAGCTTTTTAAATGATGCATTGCGCAAGCTTGTCTGGGTTTTGGGCCACACTTTACCTCACTTTAGCTCACTCCCCTTGCCAGGGAGTGTTAGTTAGACTGGATGGCTGCTGAATAAAACATAAAAACTTGCATTGGCCTGCCAAGACCGGTGATGATACACACACGTTACACACACATGGCACACACACACACAGCACACACAAGTCTCCTCCAAAATACACACGTGCCTCATTGACACTGGGTTGATTCTGTTTTCAGCCTCTTCTGGACGAGATCGTGTTTGGCTTCTGAAAAACTAGTATTGTCAGAGTGCAACAATAATGCTATGTCTCTGGGGCAAGGTGGGGGCTTAAGGGGGCTAGTGGAACGGTTCAGCGAATTCCACCGTGTGCAAAGGACAAACAAGGCAATTGATTGAGCACCATTTAAGCAGAGGCTAATGCTGTAAACAGGAGCCGCCGTGGAGTATCGGGAGACCGATCTGCCCCAAGTAGCACCTTCTCAAGGCAGCAACTTTAACGGCTGGTCTTTCCGTGAAACGACCCTTCATTCCCAGTTCATTATGTTGCAAAGCAGTCATAAGGGAATGGGAATGTTGTATTGCAATCGCAAAGGGGAGGCCGGCTGCACTTTCTATTTCAAGTAATAACTAGTCAATCAATACATGAAGCAATGCTACTGCCACAGTAGTTAGAGCCTGATGACATAACTAAAGGCAAGTCTTTAATCTCCTTAGCCTTTGCGACCTCGCATGCCCTGGTCAGCACTTACCTCCCAAAGCTGTCGCCCCAGGAGGTAGGGGCCCTCCGGCGGCCTGCACTCCCCCAGGGGTCGGGGGCACGGGCCTGGACCAGGACTTGGCGGCCGACGGGCCCGCCCGCACCACCCCCACGTACTCCACAAAGGTGCCGGGGAAGTCGCCCGTCTCCTTGGTGCGCTCGTTGGTGCCATTGAGCCAGCCTTTGGGGATGCGCTCGTCCCCCTCCTGGTAGTCGCCGGTGGCCACGGATGCCTTGGGGACGGTGAGGAGGTCCCCCGGCTGGAGGTTGATGTCGTCCCCGCGCTCCCGCTTGTACTCAAAGAGAGCCTGGTACTGGAAGCTTTCAGCGGCCATTACGACGGTCGTTCATAAGTCTCTGAGTGGAGTCTGGGATTTTTTTTTTTTTTTCGCTGTGTCACGCTTCGATGGCCGAAATCCTACAAAAAAAATGTAACCTGAGTTGAATTCCTTTGGCGACGTCGGTGTGTGTCGGCCCGCCGTTGCATGGGTTAGGGGGTCGGGCTGGACACGGTTCCTGCGGTTGAGGGGTGACTTGTATCAAGACCCTGGGTGGGACAGGAATGGTCAGACAGTGTGCGGTCCTTTGTAGGGGGTCCCCCGCCTAGCGAGCCGCTAGCTTTCACAGCTCGGTGGTCATGGGCCTGGCTGTGTCGCAGTACCGCATGAGCAAGGTGGGCATCGGCACCCGCAGAGAAAAAAAAGGAGGGGGGGGGGGGAGACACGCGTGGCACCGTTCCTTTGGGATGAAAGGGTGATCTAAGGACAGCGTTTAGTGCATTGCGGGGGTTACTGTCTGGGATTAAGAAAAGTCTCCTGTTGGCTTTCGCTCTGTGCCGGTGCGAGCACACACTCCACACACCTGAGTAGACTGCTGCACTGCAGAATGTGGCTTCTGTACCCGTCCCTTCGCACACTCACTCTCTCTCCATTTGTCTTTACCATGCAGGCGGCACAAATAGTCCCACTGCAGAACAGCCACACCTGAAAACTTAATCAAAGTTGTGATGTTATTATAAGCAATGGCATTACATGTTCTTTTGAAATGTTTGATATCAGGTGTGTAAACTATGGTACATTTGTTTTGTTATTTTTTCAGCAACGAAAATATCTAGTAAGGTACCCAATAATTAAATATATGAGGCTGCTGAAGTGCACTCTCATTGCAGGACAGACTCAGTTATAGGTCTGAAATTGTGCTTACTGAAAAAATCCTACACTGTTCAAGAAAACAGTCACATCACACCAGAAAAAGGATGTCGCCTATCAATTACAAAACGTGACTGGGCGAATAGGAACTTCAGAGCAGCGTGCTACAACTCGAATCGTAGTGCTCCCTAGTCGTCTACCAGTCTATGTATGCCAAAATGCGGAGCAAACTTACCGTTCCAACGCGGTTCACTCTCAAGGTAAAGCGGTAAAACAATATTTTACAAACAAAATGTACAAAACCAGACATCCAAATGGTTCATGAGAAAGATGCGTGGCTGGTCCAGACCCTGAGTCTACCGAATACTCCACCGCTCAGCGACTGCTGATGTCAGAGACCACACCCCCGGTGTCTGCAAATTATACCAGATAGAGCGCACCACCAGACTATTCCACCAGACCAGTGGAGACTACCCTGTCTGACCTGCTCGTTTGGAACCCAAACTATGCTATATTTATATTATTACGCATTTATGTTTCCAATGGATAACTCAGAGCCAGGAATATTTCGTTGCGAAAGAAAGCTAAAGTGGGATTTTTTTATTTAAGAGACGGGATAAGCTTAGCACTAGTATGCAGAATATACCAGATCAGGCATGTCTTGGATCAGCCGTGACCTCACCATGGAGGATGTTATCTAATCATGCCAAGAGCGGCAGACAGCTACGTCATGTACGCATGTTCTGTCTGCGTGCGTGGTTGAAGTTTGCAGAACGCTGACCATGCAAGAAGTATGAGCGCTAAACTTATTTTAAAACGTATAACAGAGAACCTGTGTTTTAACACAAAAAGACCAATCATTCCTTGTCTCACTATGATATCATATTACATAGTTATCTTATTCTTAGAATACCATAAGCATCAATTATGCTCCACACCAAGCTATGATTGCAGGATAGTTAAGAGGAGAAGCCAATTTTATTTACACAATTGTATAAAGTGGGGAAAAAAATACCGTATGTAATTGAGTACACTTCTTCATTCCAGAAACCTTTCGAAGCCATTTCTTTTCATGCAAGTGCAACATAAGATCACAAGAAGCATGCCGACAGACCAGCTAGACAACCCTTTAATCCCCACGCATGTTTAATGAAACACCCCTCTTTTCTCAACTGTACATGATTCCATGATGGGGCATTGCAGCCACGGCTTATTATCCTTCTTACAATCGATGAACCCTTTGAAGAGTGAAAGACGTGATCGTCAAACACACTGTGAGAGGCTGTGAGACGGATTTACATGTCGCATCCAAGGCAGTCCCTGATGAACTCCTCTCCGCACTTGTCTCTTCCATTTGTCTCACTCGGGAGAAGACCCTCCCACCCCCCATCATCGTCAGCGTCACAGCCAGAGGATGTCATCGGTGCTAGCCTAATTAGCGGGGTCACAGCGAGATGGAGAGCCGGGTTCAAGCCATTTCGCTAAAATCCCACTCATATTACAATAATGGCACCCGGGCCGTGCTGTCAGCACATGCAGATGCATAGCGACGGGAATCGATACAGGCAGTGGTGAGAGATGGAGATGTAATCAAGACGGAGCATCGTTTAGTCATGGTGGGGGTGGTGGTGGTGGGGGGGGGGGGGAGATGGTGGCGCCTCGGCCTCTGCTCGTTCTGGACCCGATCTGCCCTGGTCTTATCGGCCGCAGTTCAATTAGCGGAAGACAAACTTGCCGGGGGAATGAGCAGGCCTGGTTCAGAAAATGAGTTGTCTAACCAACAGCAGATGTGTCAAAGGCAAATTCACACACGGCACATGTGTGTAGTGCGTGGGCTGTCTGTGTATGCAATGTGTGTGTGTGTGTGTGTGTGTGTGGGAGCGCTTGTGTTTGTATGTGTGCATTCAAAATGAGAGGGGCCAAAGAAAGTAGAAGAGAAAATGTGTTGAAGTACTGTATGATTTGTGCTGGGTGGGTATCCAGTATGCTAGTATAAACTTTGAGTTTCCCCACGGTGCCGCTACCACGCCCAGAGCACCAGAGCCACCCAATGTGGTTTGACCATAGATTTACCCCTCAGGAAGTATGTGTTGAGTGTGGGTTAGTCTTACGTGTTTGCGTGTTTGTAAACGTTTACGCACTAATCCTTAAAGGGAAAGCTTTTCGTTTTCTTTACCCACATGCCTGTCAGTTAGTTTGACTGCCATTTGACCTCACATTGAGCGACGGCGTCTGTCCGTGTGTTCCTGAGTGCGAGCGTGCGCACGTCCGCAACATCCCGACCACCTGGGTGCGTTGTGTGTGAACCCCTCAAACCCTCCCTGCACCTACGGGTCCACGTGTGTGTCGAGCCTGATTACGCTGCTAACTGTTGTTCCCCTCTGACATGCAGGGAGGCCGGTTTCCCCAGGGTCCCGCAGCCCCTCCTCTACTCACCAGGTCCGTGTCAACACCGAGCACGGAGTGGCCCCCCACCGCCAGGAATCCAGGCCAGCTGAGCGGGGGTTAAATTCAGGTTAGCGTGCATGCATGGCTGGGCTAACAGCCCCCTGCCCGGGCCTGTGCTGTGTGACTTCTCGACTGTGGGCACGGTAACCGTATCCGTGGCGGCGTGTCCATGGGAGGGTGGGGACGGTGTCCCCGCGGCAACCCCCTGACCTCCATACCGCTCAGCGGGGAAAGACAGCGATCGGCCGAACATCTGCCGAGGCCCAGCGGGGGAGGCTCCGTGGACAGGTCCCTGGCTGTTGTCGTGAGTGGGGATGCTTCTATCTGGACTGAGCGATCTGCTTCTATCTGGAACGGTAGGCACCGACGGGCGACTTCAGATCCCATGCTAGAACGCTCCACACATTCTTCACCCCCCCCCCCCCCCCTTTCGCTCACTCCCTCTCTCTCTCCTTTGGCCTTTCGCTGACCCTGCTCCCAGAGGGAGGACTCGGAGGGCGCCAGATGTGCGGAGGTTTAGCGGCGGAGCATTAGAGTACACGCGGACCCACAGCGGCTGCCCGGCCGGGCCCCCTCTAATTAGCTCAGCCGGAGCGACGGCACAACCCCGGCCCAGATCAAACCGCCGTCGCCGTGGCAACCGCACAGGGTCACAGCTCTGGCCCTCCCTCTAATCCTCCTCACCCACCGTTTTGAGGTCAGGTCGTTCCCCTGCACGTGTGTGTGTGTGTGTGTGTGTGTGTGTGTGTGTGCGTGTGCGTGTGCGTGTGTGTGTGTGCGTGCGCGTGTGTTTGCGCGTGTGTGTGTGCGTGCGTGTGCGTTTGTGTGTGTGTGTGTGTGTGTGTGTGTGGCGTGTCACATTGACTCTGGTGGTGTTACGTGCTGTGTGAATGGCTATTACCATTCAGCCGTATAGCCGTGGTGAAGGCTGTCGGGCTGGGTGAGTGTCTCTGTCCACATGACAGAGGCTCACCGTTTGGCGGCTATAATGAGGACCCACCGACCCCCTGGGGCTTGTTACAAACACACACACACACACGCGCGCGTGCGCGTGCGCATTCACTTACATGCACAGGCACACATAAAGAAATACACAGACAGATGTACACAGAGTTGAATATCCACACACACACACACACACACACACACACACAGAGACACACACACACACACACACACACACACCTCATTTATATAAGCCTCACATTTACTGTCAGAGAGATGTGCTCCAGTGAGCAGGGGTCAAGGACTCGTTGATGGCCCAGGTGAGGCTGCCTATTCCTAGGCCAGAAAAGCCTTTTCTCTCCACAGCGGCTGGAGAACCAGCAAGATCAGAGCCCTTGATCTGTTGTCAATTCAATTACGGGGACAAATTACTTTCAGGGAACATTTGTTCTTCTTATCGCCAGAAAACACGTGTCTGGAATTTCCATAGGGGTTGGGGAAAGGGACACGGAAATACCTGCCTTCCTGTGGTTCACCCGGGAGGAAGCAGACCAACTTTGTGAGTCGTCTGAGGGTGGTGGAGGGGAAAGCGGATTAGCAACGGCGGCGGTGCCGCGTTAGCGTTAGCGCCAGCGTTAGCGACGTGGCCAGCCCTGCCAAAGGCTATGAATACATTTTGTGCCAGAGTGCACACCTTTACCACCCACTTGCCTGGTGGAGCGATGCAGAGCCCCACAATCTGCACCCTCTACACACACTCTCTCTCGCTCTCTCTCACACACACACACACACACACACACACACACACACACATGTCATTAAGATAACGGCCAAACATCCACCTAATCCATATGGATCTGTCGCCCGGGAGCGTTTGTTAATCCTGAGCACTCCCAGCTGCTTTTAATCTGCCCCGACGTTGGGGCAATCAAGGGGGTTTCAATTACCACGCACGTGTGAGAGCAGGCCAGCATACCTATCTAGTGTACCTGCCCTGGAACCTGCTGGCGTGAGCGAAAGATGAAGAGGGTGTGAGGGCGGGTGTCAAAATCACAGGATTATACCCGTGACCGCAGGAGGACCGTGGGGTCAGAATTACCGTAGATTAACTTCCTGTTGATCCTTTGTCCTTTGTCTCTCTGGCTGGCTGCAGAAACTGTCTCTCTCTCTCTCTCTCTCTGCCTCTCCCCTAGCTCTCTCTGTCTTCTTTTTTTTGCCACCCCTCCTTGTTTCCTTTCTTACACCCATCTCTCTCCCCCCTTTTTCATCTACGCTCTCATGGAAATCCCATCAAAAGTGTAAAGGACTCGGAGGGAATGTTAACCCCCCCCCCCCCCCCCAGCGTCAACAGAGAGGACGGGAGCGGGAGGACGGCAGGGGCGAGGGATGAAGAGGGAGGAGGGGGTTATAAAGCAGGGTCACCCACAGCCGGGAGCTTATGGGAGAGAGTGGCTCGTAAAAAAGACCTCGTTACGGAAGCAAAGTGAAGGTTAGAGGAAGCAGTTTGGCTTTTTAAGACCCATGCAGGGTTTGTCCTCTGGTTGTTTGGGCCTGTGTTTCTGTGCGTGCGTTCCTGTGTGTGTGTGTGTGTGTGTGTGTGTGTGTGTGTGTGTGTGTGTGTGTGTGTGTGTGTGTGTGTGTGTGTGTGTGTGTGTGTGTGTGTGTGTGTGCGCGTGTTTGTGTTTCATTTATTGAGCGGATGAGGCTGGACAGGCTGTGGTCCAGGGTGATATCATTCCCCCTCGGGCCAGAAGGAGAAAGAGTAACAGAGACAAAGAGAGAGAGAGAAAAACAAATATAGACAGATGGACAGAGAGAGAGAGAGAGAGAGAGAGAGAGAGAGAGAGAGAGAGACAGGGAGAGAGAAACACACAGAGACAGATGGGCAGAGAGAGGAAATGGAGAGATACACGGCGAGAGAAATGGAGAGAGAGAAATGGAGCAAGAAATCGAACGAAAGAGAGAGAGAGAGAGAGAGAGGGAGAGAGGGAGAGAGAGAGGAAGAGAGAGGAAGAGAGAGGAAGAGGGAGAAAGAGAACCCTTGAAAGCAGAGAACGACAGCGGCCGGGGCAGGGGTGGCGTCCTGAGGAGGGAGAGAGGGGGGATCCGACGCCGGGCTCGGTGCCCATGTTGCCCCACCGGTGACAGCAGCACAACAGACCGGTTAGCAGAGCCCTGTGAGACCTCCAGGCGGCTGCCGTGGGCTGGCTGTCCCCAGGACGAGCAGGGCGCCGGGGGTCGAGGCCGGCTGAGTGTGGGACATGGAAGAGACAAAGGGTCAGAGCTGGAGATATCCTCTCTGCGGGAACATAAGTCTCCTCAGCATGGATGAGGACGCCTCCGTCTGCGTGCGTGTGCCTGTGTGTGTTTGTGTTCACAGTGTGTGTGTGTGTGTGCGTGCGTGCGTGTGTTCATAGTGTGTTCTGTTGCAGCATGTAGGAGTAGGGCGACAGATTGTGTCTGGCATAGGGCAGGCATTAGAAAGATGTCATTAGAAAGATGTTCCATAATATGAAATTGTAAATTAGGTTTGTTAAGGGGCAGGGGCTGGTTCCAGGGCTGTATGTGGCTCAGCCTAGAAGCTCCACATTAGCATCCTCACATAAAGAAGCTTCAACTTCTTTTCACTGTAGGCAAGCTCACACTTTTGTAAAGTCATCCATCCGTTAGCTATACCGCTTATCCTATGCAGGGTCGCAGGGGGTCTGGAGCCTATCCCAGCCGACACAGGGCGAGAGGCGGGGTACACCCTGGACAGGTCGCCAGTCTGTCACAGGGCCGACACATAGGGACAGACAACAACTCACATTCACGGACAATTTAGAGTCACCAATTAACCTGCATGTTTTTGGAGTGCGGGAGGAAACCCACGCAAACATACAAACTCCACACAGAAAGACCCTTGGGTCAGGTGGGGATTGAACCCAGGACCTTCTTGCTGTGAGGCCCCCATGCTGCCCACTTTGTAAAGTCAATGAAGCAATAATGTTTGTGACGGTAAACATAAATATTTTAACACATAAATATTATATAAACACAACACTAAAATATCGGTGTTTCACGTAACGTTTTGCCATGGCACCACACCAGATCTACATTTTTGGATGAGAAAATATGAATGCAAATGCAGTCTACTCCAAACTTTCTGTCTAAATGTGCTAAGAAGCTCTGGTGTTTCCCCCATTCAAATATTTATGTGTTGCGCAGTAGAGCGGAGGTGGTGTGGCTCTTTTCTGTCAGAGCGGCACGCCCATTACTACTTATTTTCATTAGCGGTGGACGACAGTTTAGAACTTCAAGTTTCACGTGATACTTTTAGCCGGCGAGCAATGCACACACCGTTACTTTGGCACCGTAGACACAAACACACACACACACATACACACACACACACACACACACACACTTACACAGGCACCCACACACGGCTAGCTAAACACATAAATGCCAGCACAGCAGACATTTATAGAACCCTCTTTGACATGCATGTATACATACATTGAAGGATTCACAGGCTACACACACACACACACACACACACACACACACACACACACACACACACACAGACCGTCTCTTTCCCAGCGCCCTGGCGCTCATTAACAGCAATAACTATGTCTCTCATCCTTGACGCCTGACACTTGGTGTCACTGTATTCACCATTTCCACACACACACTCTCTCTCTTTCTCTCTCTCTCGCTCTCTCTCTCTCTCTCCCTCTCTCACACACACACGCCATACACACACACACACACACACACACACACACACACACACACACACACACACACACACACACACACACACACACTCCTCAAAGGATTGTCTCTTCTTAGACTCCCTGCTGTGGCAGCCTATCATCAGGCTGCTTCCTCTGATCTAGCCCCGTGATTTTCCAAACCTGTTGTTGCCTTGGCAAGGAGAGCGCTCCGGTTCGCTTAGGAGCACTTACTCTCCATCACAATCCCTTGGCACAGGTAATTGTGGACAGAGGCGTGCACTGGCCATCGCCATGGGAATGAGGTGGCGGCGGTGGCGTTGTTGTGATGTGAATTATGTCGGATCAAACTGTGTCCGTAGGAGGGAACCAATGAATAGAGGAGCGTTCCGTGTCACACGTGCACCCGGCAGGGGTGTTCAGTTCACAGTCACGTCCCACTGCGTGCTCATCATTCAGTCTGCATGTTCACCTGAACGTTCGGACCAGCCGTCAGCTAGAGGGGCCATTTCAGCTTTCTTCAGCGTATTCCACCGGTCTTCGACCCTTCCCTGTCATTCGAGCCTCACTTCCGCAGCATCGCAAAGTCAGCCCTTTTTCCCACCTCCGAAACGTCGCTCGCCTTTGACCCATCCTCACTCCGATTCCCTGGCAGAGGCCCTCGTTCAAGCATTTGTCACATCTCCCGCTTGGACTACCGCAGTGCCATCCTCCTTGGTCTTCCGGCCAAAGCAATACACAGACTGCAACACACTCAAAACTCTGCTGATAGAATTCTATCTCCTACCAGGCCCTGGCAGCACATCACCCCCACCCTCGTCGAACTCCACTGGCCCCCGATCGAATTCCGCATCACATTCAAACTCACGTTACCCACCGACAAAGCATTGCATGGACTGGCACCCACCTACGCTGCTGATCTCCCCCACACTCCCCATGCGCAATCTCCGCTCCTCTGACTCTGGTCACCCGTTAGTAACTTCAAAACTTTGCTCCGTGGGTGACCGTGCTTTTAGCTGCGCTGCCTCCAAGCCATGGAACGCCCTCCCCGTTAACGCCAGAGACTCTGCATTCACAGCCATTTTGAAGAACCGGCTGAAAACATCCCTCTTCACTCAGGTCTTCCGACAACCATTTTTATATTCTTGTCTGATTGTGTCCTGTTTTTAGGCTGGTTTGGTTTATTGCTTCATTTAGTTCAGTAATTCATTTTTCACCATGTAAAGTGTCTTTGGGTGTTTTGAAGAGCACTTGATTATTTTGGCATTACTACCATTGGTCTCACACTGATCAGACAGGCTGCTGGTCAATGCCACTGTCTTGACGGGCAGGAGTAACACAGAAGAATCAAGAATGTCCCCTCTGACTTGACAGACCTCTCCCGTGTCTCACGGCCTTATGAAGATTTGGGAACGTTGTCCTCTGCATCATGATAGGGAATGAACATTTGGAAGAGTACTGACATTTTGACGATTTGATTAGCTTACATAGCGTTAACGTGCCCCGGGGAATGATGACAGCATGTTTTACTTTGAGCAATGCAGGGACACTTCAAAAAGGAAATGGGTACAACGTGTTCCCGAGAAGGAGGAGACGCCAGACGCCCTTACCGTTGCACTTTCCATTCGCTGAGGCGGCAACTTCCCACGGGAGCGAGACGGAGAGAGGGGCCGGAGTGTTGTGGTCCTGGTGGAGCGGAGGGAAGGACAACCAGGGTCAATGCTCCTCATGAGGGTGGTGCAGGCACACAGACGGAGAAGCAGGACCAGGGCCCACACACACACACACACACACACACACACACACACACACACACAGCAGAGATGAGGAGATTGATTTTAGCCCTGACTGACTGTGACGGACACAGATGTCTCAGTGCACACACGGACAAACACACACACACACACACACAAACAAACACTAACTTCTGCTGGCAAAACAGTTGGCTGCGCCTGCTCTGGAACTCTGTCCCCTATTCTACCGCATCGCGAAACACACTCATCTTAGAGCAGACTGACACACACGTGCACACACAAGCCTGTCAACATCAGCACATCAGTCTTTCTCCAGGGTAGACAGAGCAAGTGTGGTGTGTGTATGGCCATGTTTAGAATGTTCAACGTGTAGCACACACACACACACACACACACACACACACACACACACACACACACACACACACACAAACACACACACACACATACACACACACACACACCACACAAACAGTCCATATGGTAGCGGCACGACTTCCGGCAGAAAATGGATCAGCGGTGACACTCCTCACTTAATGAGGCTAGAGAGCCGGGCTAAGCGTGAGGTTCCTACTACGGCCCCCAGCATCCCCAACAGCGTCTACTTAGCATAAACAGACACGTGTGGTGCTCAAGTGTCGACCTTCTGTCACAGCTTCTCTGTCGTTGGCACAATCCAGGGGAATCACTGTCGGCGGCACGGATTGAACTTCGCCACGACCCCGCCTGCTGTCACGTTCCAGCAGGTCACTCCGCGAGAGCCTCGTCCCTAATCTGCAATCTGGGAGTGGTCTCTGGGAGCACCAGAGCCGCTGGTGGAACAACGGGAACCCCTCCTATCGGGTAACAGCTATGTATACACGGAGACAGCATGTCAGGATGCTGGGGAAAAGCAAACCTGGCAACCCAAGAGAGAGCCGGGCAAAGAAAGGTCGAGGGCTGTCAGGTCCCGTGGCCTCGCCACCTTCAGCTCCCTTTAGTCATGCCTTCGTTGTAGGAGGTGCATTAGCATGGCAATGTTTCACCAAGCACATGGTTAAATGTGATTGAAATAGGACTGGACATATCAGAAAATAAAGAAGAAAACTCTGTCTCTGCTGCCCTCGTCCCCTCCTCCCACATCCCCTTTGCGCCTTCTTCCGTGTGGCGCAGTGTAATGCGTCGCCTGTTGAAGGTGTTCACGTCGGCGTATGTCCGTCACAAACTACTTTACGGTCAACACGTCTAGTGGTTCCTCTCCCGCTCCCGCCCACCCCCCCCCCACCACCCCCCGCGCTAACGCGTCTCTCTCTCTCTCCCTGCCTCGGTGCCCCCACGCTCAGGCAGACCCAGATGGGGCATGGCCCTCAGTTGTCCACTAATGAGCTGCCATGTCACAACCCACTGGCCCCGATTACCAATTACCCAGGCTGCCTCGCCTCGCGCTCCCCGCCGCCGTGAGGAAAATAGAGCCATCCCAGCGCTCCGAGAGCTCACATGGCGCACTCTCCTAAAAAACTTGCTTAAGAACCGCGTCCTTATAAAAGATGTATGACGCCCGCTCGCCAACTAGCTCCTCCGCTGACAAGCCCAGCAGGAGGAGATATAGACTGGAGGCTACGCAGCCAGGCAGATGAGTGGATATTCAGTGCGGGGAGACACTCACATTCATCACGGGAGACCCATGGGGGGAGCAGAGGGGTAATGTAGTGCAGGTGCTGCGGCGCTACGGCTGGGGTCCAGTGGCGCGCTGCCCTCATATTTCTCCCTGCTCGTTGTGGCGTCTGCTCTCCCTCTCTCCCCTCCCTCCCCTCCCTGTCCCTGCCCCCCCCCCCCCCCCCCCCCCCCCCCCAAGCCACCCTACACTGCGGCCCCTTTGTTCTGGCCGCTGTGCTGCTGGTGGTTTAATGCATCTTTTCTCTGTCTCTCTCTCTCTCTCTCTCTCTCTCTCTCTCTCTCTCTCTCTCTCTCTCTCTCTCTCTCTCTCTCTTTGTTCTGCTCTGAACCAGAAACACTGTCGCATTTGTTTGTACAATGTTGTAGATTAGTGGGGCTGTATGAGCTACTAGGGAGGTGGTATGAGTGGCTTGGGGAGGTGTTTTCTTTTCCTTTGTTTATTTTTGGTCCAAGGTATTCTGTTAGAAAGAAGCAAGTGCATACAATGATCGATTGCATTTCAGGCACGGCAAAAATTGCCTTATGGAAAACCAGGAAGAAGCGGGCAGAAAGTCTATGCTCAATAGACTCTGTTCACATGTTGAAGGGACTGATGGCGTCCCGTCTCAAGGTTGAACATGCGTACTTTAAACTTGTGGACAATATGGACGGATTTATGTTGGCATGGGGGCTGGGGGAGGTGCTCTCTGGCACTCTCTCACTCTCTCTCTGGTGGTTATTAAAAAGATCAAGCTGAGATTTTGAAAAACCGTTCCATGTTTCTGAAAGACTGTAAATAAACTGACAGTATAAAATCAAAAATCTCTCTCTCTCTCTCTCTCGCTGTCCCATGGCTCCCCTCTCTCTCTCGCTCTATCTTGGTTCCCCCCCCCCCCCCCCATCCCCTGTCTCTCCCCCTCTCTCTCTTGCTTTATCCTTCTTATCTTGTCTCCAGTGCCAGAGGCAGGCAGAACAAAGAAACTACTCTTTCCCGCCCTATACTGAATTTGCGATGCGTTCCACGCCTACACTGCAACACAATTAACAGCCAGGGTAATGTGCAGGGACAATATACCTCATAATGTATAACGGGAGAGGGAGACGTATAGAAAGAGAGAGTCAGTGACATTGCGGGAAAGTTAAGGGACCATAAATGTACGCAACATAACAATAACGTAACATAACGCTGAGAATTTCAGCCACACGACCGCGCGTCTGATACGCACCAAGCACCGAGGGGGCGACATACTTATTATTGCAATAAAGTGCTCGTTATGATTCTGCGGTCTCTCCCTGCTGTTTTTTATTGTCCCATTTGCATTGGATATGGCACCTCCGAACGCGCACAAACTGCATTAGAGTGCACATAAATGAAATCATGCTTGTGTATTGATGTTTCCCCAAATGCAATTAATTCAGATTTATAGCATTACTTGCTCAAAAATCTGCGCTAATCGCATTGGGAAAGTCATAAATTATGCGGTACCCCAAAAGGATTTCCAGAGTTTACATGCTTCTTTATCTGTAAATGATTTTATTACTTTGCATATAACGCGTGGCATTTCAATTATTGACAAAATGGCTTTTCCTGCTCCATATAATGACCCAGGTGCAGATATAAAAATGTAAAGCGCATCAAAATTACCCCCTGTCTGGCAGACATGTCAGGCAAGCTGGCATTAATGTTCCTGTCGTGCACACACACAGACTTACACACACATGTACACAAAAGAAGAAAAAAACACACGGTACGTTTGCACAGATACACACAGACACACGCACACACTCACACACACTCTCATACACACACAAACGCTATACGCTATTTGTCAAATGATAGTCTCGTTGTGTTCAAAGCCAGTGTCGGCTTGAGTCTCCCTGATTGGAGCAGGGCGCAGGATGATCAGTGATAGAGTCAGGTTCTCATCTCATATCCTGGACTAGTTCTACTCCGGCAGAGATCTGGAGCCTGGATAACGCAGCCTTATTTCCTTTTCCCATAGCTCCACCGCTGCAGATAACAGGGACTGGGAATCAGGTTCAGAGAGAGAGATGCAGAGGCAGAAAAATAAGAGAGCAAGAGATGTACAGAGAAATCGAGGGGGGGGGGGGGGAGTGAGAGATAGGAGGCAGAAAGCGAGCGAGAGAGCAACTGAGAGAGACGTATGGAGAGAGCAGGGGAGAGATAAACTGGCTTGACTACATATATTCCCTAGTCTGTTTTATCTAGAAAAATCCGTTTGTGTTTCTTTAGCTTTTCCTTCCGCAAACCTCATCTCTCCAGCCACAGTACTTTGAACCACCGGTCTGGGATTTTCATCTGTATTTCCTGTTCGACTCGCCCATGGGGGCAAACCATGCTTGGGGTTAAAAAAAACATAAAAAATAAAGACCAAGGGAAAAGGTTGACGGACTATAAGGAGTCGGCCGCTGGAACACCGAGAGAACTCTAGATCAAAAGTTGTCAACGCAGCTCCTTCGTGGGGACGTTGCCACATCACTGTAGCGCAACGAACACCGAACGACAAACACGTTTCTTTTCGTTTCTTTCTTTTTTTCTTGCCCCTCTGGTCGGGCGCGCCGTGGAAGGTGGAGGCTAGGCCCGCCAGGTTGCGGGTGCCAAACACCTCGCCCTCGTTAGACGAGAGGAGGACAGGTGCGCGCCGCGCCCCCTAGCCCTGTGTCCCTCCCACGGCCGTTCGCCCCCGTTCGGTGGGGGGGATCCAACCACATCTCTCCCGGCGTCTCATTACTCTGGCTGTGGCATGGAGCGGCCCGTCTCTCCAATCTGCTTCCGCTCACGCCGCGTCGTTAGAGCGGCCGCGCCGCCCGTGCACTGACTTCAAAGGCTCATTTGTTATTGCTGCAGAGGGGGCATTAATATTGTATCAATGGCACAAGAGTAGCGCTGGGCTGTCTAGATGGCGTAGGCTGCCTCAACGTGAGCGTGAGCGGGAGCAGATTGGAGAGACGGGCCCCTCAGCTCCATCAAGTATTTATCTGGCTGACGGTGGAAGAGTGGTCTGTATGTATGTATGTGTGTGTGTGTGTGTGTGTGTGTGTGTTTATGAGGGGGTCAGGGGGGGTGAGAGATAGAAAGATTGCAAAGGTGTGTGTCCGCTAAATCCGGAAGTGTGTATCTGTGTGTGTGTGTGTGTGTGTGTGTGTGTGTTTGTGTGTGAGTGTGTTAGTGTGTGTGTGCGAATGCAGGCGTTTATGTCTCTCTTCTTACAGTGCGAGCGTGGGAAGGTCATGTGAGCAAGGGCCCCAGAGAGGGTTTCCGCCACCTCATCACATCAGCCTGGGAGAAGGGGAACAGGTTGATTGTGTGTGCCTGCATGGATGATGGAAGAGAAGGGAAGAGAGAGAGAAGAGAGAGAGAGAGAGAAAGACAGAGAAAGAGATAGAGAGAGAGAGAGAGAGAGAGAGAGAGACAATGTGAGAGTGAGACAGAGAGAGAGAGAGAGAGAGAGAGAGAGACAAACAGAGAGAGAGACACACACAGACAGAAAGAGACTGACAGAGAAGAGAGAGAGAAAAAGAGAGGGGAAATCTGCAAAACGGTGACTGCTGATCATCCCGTCACTGCCATCCTGCCGCTGACATTGCTCTCCTATCGGAGAGGAACAAAGCATCAGGGGTGTGTGAGAAGCATGATGAATGGTGGTGTTGGTGGGGGGGGATCGGAGCCATGCTGGATGAGGAGATCGGAGGGCAGACAACGCCTGCATCCCCTGTGACTGGGAAAGCTTCGGCAAACCAGTTGGAAGTCAGTGATTCCCTGGGAGGAGTCCTGGTAATTGAAACTATGAGGAGAAGATAAGTAAGCGACAGGCTATCTCTGCGAAAAGAATGTCGCGACCTTTCCCTCCCAGCGCCACGCACGCGTGTTATTAAGAGCCCTTGGGTTTGGCCTCGTCTGGTGTGTGGACGCGGCCTGACGCGAGAGCTCCTCCAGGGCTACCACAAATCCACCATTGGGCCACCACAGGGCCGCACGTCCCCACTCTGTGTGGAGCCATTTTGAACGGGACACGCTTTCCAAAGCCTCCAATTACGTCCTGGTGCGTCCGCCTCACCCCTCTCGTATTGATTTCAGACCGCCGCGTCCACTCTCCGAGGGTCCTACCTCAGCTGGGGTGCGGAGAGGAGCGTCCCCCTTTTTGACACGTGTTAGTGTGGGTGTGTGACTGTGTGTGTGTGTGTGTGTGTGTGCGTGTGGGTGTGCGTGCGTGTGTGTGCGCGTGTAGGCATGTGTGAAAGTGAGTACAGTGTGTAGAGTCGGTGTGTAGTTAAAATGTGTTAGAGTGTGTGTCTGTGGGAGAGAGCGATAGAGACAAACTGACATTTCTCTTCATCATTAGCAAGGCCGTCATTCACCTCCGCCAAGGGCAGGGGAGGCATTACAGAGCATGACAGGAGAGTCAGTCAACGCCTGCTGCCCTCTGGCTGCCCATCTCTCCATCCATCTCGCTCCCTCTCTCTCTCTCTCTCTTTTACTCTCTCTCCATCTCGCTCTCTCTTTGAGCCCAGCACTCCTCCTTTGCCTGGAAAGGAAGAAGGGGCGCGTGAAGAAAAGGAGCGTTTGAAGGCAGGAGGAGACTGAGCGCGGCGAGCCCAGCATGGGGTCTGGAGGATAATGGAGGTAGAGATGGAGGGTTGGAGGCGGAGAGCCCAGCAGGGGGCCCGTGGAGAGGGACGGCTGGACGGACGGACGGACAGATGGAGTCAACCCTCTGACCACCCCTGTCCTGTGTGTGTGTGTGTGTGGGGGGGGGGGGGGGTTTGGAGAAGGAGTGTGTGGGTGGCGGAGCGCAGGGGGGCAGAGTGCACCGAGAGCTGCACAGCGGAAAGCCCTATTAAACCAAGGCGACGCTCTGATCATTTTTCTCTCTCTTCTCCCCTCGCTTCCCTGAAATTCTCTCTCACCCCCCCCCCCCCCACCAACAAGCACAGATTTTCCTTCTCAAGAGTGATGCAATATGACATCACCGGTAAACTGAGAACCAGAAACCTAGCAATGGGGGCGGGCGGTGGGCTTGGGTTGAGAAAAAAAGGTTGTATCGTTTTGAGCCGAACAGGAGAAGATCGGGGAGATTATAAAATACTGTAAACTCCACAAAGTAGCAGTTTGGCAGAGCAGATAAAAATGTCCTTCCATAGCTCATTAAACTGTGGACAAACTCGTCCTGCATAAAGGGTCCAATAAATGTAGACGCCATTGTTTCTTTCTAATTGGAGTGCAACTGAAACGCTAAAGGACCCATAATGATGACAGAAATAGAGACATTTTATTGTCAGTAAAATGTCAATGTGGTACACTTTTTCACTGCCAGACACCAACAATACCAAAAGCACTATCAACATTCAATATCAAGATAGTAATAATATTATTAATAACAACTAAGATCATAATAAATATGTCATTTTTGTGTAAAGCACTTTCTGTCTTGCCACAAGTGCTCATATAGATACAGTCTAGAGAGTCTCTGTCTTCATTTTAAGTAAAAACCATTCAAATTCACTATTAAGACAGATTTTAGCAATTCCCTCTCAAGGTTACCGGACAATACTAAAACATTTGAATCTGCATTCAATATCAAGATAATAATAATATTATTCACATTAAATATGATAGAAATAAATATTCGATTTTTGTTTATAGCTTTTTCTGTCTTGTTACAACTGCCCAGAACTGAGTAAATCAGCTTTCAGTTCTTTGTCAGTTCTTGAATAAATGGAATGAGATGGAATTGAAATTAAAGCAGTTTGTTCCTGTTGAACAATTTAAACTTTAATTGGAGGATTTGGGAGTTGAAGAGTGTTCTTGTTTTAGTTGAAACCTAAATATTGTAGTGTATTGTAAATATTGTCTTGTACAAAATGTATTTATGTTTTGCTTGTTTGTATTTTTTTATTTATATATTCTGCCTTTAAACAGGGCGCTGCTGTAAAAGAGACCTGGTCTTTGTCGGTTAACCCTGTATGAATAAAATAAAAATAAATAAATAAATAATTTACAGTCTAGATAGTCTCTATCATGTTCACTTAGAGTATAATCATACATATTCACTATTAGGACAGATTAGAACAATTCCCTCTCATGGTACAACATGCTACATGGTGTTTTGTTTTATTTTTCATTACGTGCCTTGTGAACAGGAAACTACTGCAAAAAAGACGTAGCCTCATTCAGTCTACGTGACAAATTAATAACATGATATGAGTCAGAACTACCTGAAGCTCAACGGGAGTAAAACGGAGGCCCTGCTAGTTGAATCCAAATCCACTCTGTCCAAAGCCACTATCCCTAACATCATGATCGATGGCTTCCCTGTACCCATCTCCTCCCAAGTCAAGAGCCTCGGAGTAATCCTCGACAACACTCTCTCCATTGCCCCTCATATCAACTCCATAACTTGGACCGCTTTCTTTCACCTCCGCAACATAGCCAGACTTCGCCCCTCCCTGCCTCTATCAAGTGCTGAAGTCCTGGTCTTCGCATTTGTATCTTCACGGATTGATTACTGCAATGCTGTGCTTTCAGGCCTCCCCACCAAGCTACTAAACTGGCTACAAATAGTCCAGAATTCGGCTGCTCGTATCATCACCCACACCAAGTCCTGTGACCACATCACCCCAACTCTCACCCAACTACACTGGCTCCCTGATCAATACCGCATTCAATTCAAAACTCTCCTGCTCACCTTCAAAGCCCCCCACAATTTGGCCCCCACATATTTATCTGACCTCCTTCAGGACTATACCCCCTCTCGTTCCCTTCGCTCCTCATCGTCTGGCCTTCTGACCATTCGCCCTTCACGCCTCAGCACCATGGGTGCTAGGGCTTTCAGCTGTTCGGCGCCCAGGCTCTGGAACTGCCTTCCTCCACTTATCCGACAGTCCGACATTTTATCATCCTTCAAGTCGCAACTAAAAACTCATTGATTCAAATTGGCCTACTCACTGTAATTACTCCCTTGTACTGTGCCCGATTGTCTCCCCTTGTTTATCAGTGTTTTCACTAATGTGTCATGGTTTCCATTGTTGTTTCCTACTCCACACCCGCTTTTGTATTGATACTTTGTTGCTGAATTACTTTTATTTTATATTTCATTTTCATTTTATTGTATGTTGTAATTGTAATGTATACGGTAAGGTGACCTTGAGTGTCTTGAAGTCGCCCTCAAATTAAATGTATTATTATTATTATTATTATTATTATTATGAATTAAAAATTAATCAATTCTTTAGAATTAGAATTGTAGAATATTTGTGTTTCACAGCCATGCCATTGTTACAAAGGTTCTAGAAGCCCTCCCAAGCTTCCAAAAAATCCTGAAAAGTACTGTAGCAACCAGGAGAAACACAAGTCATTTCATACTTACACTACTGTCTGAGATAACAATATCTGTGTAAATTTACTTTTAAAAAAAGCATCTTGTACTGATCAATAATCAAATACAACTATGGAAAAGGTATGAGTCAATAAATATTAAGTAATGTATATAATCGATATTTTCCAGAGATATTATGCTCTCCATAAATGGAAGCAAAAAAGGGTGCCAGACAGTTTGGCCCAGAAGAGTCCCTCTGTAGCCAGGTACATCCAAAACGCTACTGTGCTCCCAGACCTCCGCGATCGCCCCACCCCCCGGGAAACAAGTCTCGTCTCTGGGCACAGCAACCAAGAGGAGGAGATCCTGACCATTCATGGTTACACGTTGGAAGAGTACAAGCAGGTGTTCCACTCTTTGGTAGATCCACTGCTGTACAACAATTCTGGCAGGCCTCGGCGTTACAGGTCAACACTGCCCCAGCCTTCTCACACACACCACACTGTATGTTCAATTAGATTACTAAATGAGTTAGTGTTAGTTATTTATCATGGCTAAAAAACTGATACATTCCAGCTTGGTGCTGGGCCGCAGGATCAAGCAGAGACTATGGGAGGACTTGTACTGTCCTACCTTCCAATTGGAGGAGGGACCTGGAGGTCGCATGGAGGTCAGGGAGACCTACGGCGGTATGAAGCGCTCAGCCCCCTGCATTGACCTGGACACCAGTCTTGAGCCTGAGGCTCAGCTCCCCAGCAACAAGAGAGCCAGAAACAGCTTCTGAGACTTTGTCATTTGGAGACCGACAGATTTTTTAGCGTCCTCAATTAAAACCAACATCATTTACCTATTACTGACAAACTGAACTCATTTTGGAGCTGGCTCTGTGACGTCAAAGCTAAAAGTTGAGCCTTCATAAGATGTTAATAGAATACATTGAATGAATTGACTGTCTATCAAACACAAAGGTACACAGCAGAAAGAGTTGACTGCTGTTCAGAGAAATGTGTTTCACTGTACAAATGGCACAAAGTATCTAATCCACTCAAATAAACACACACACAGTAGTGTACGGTTAGAGTGACTATTGTCATGTAATCTAACTCCTTTTGAACATCTGTGCCTTAAACTGGATTGAGGTGCAGCTTTTGAAAAAGCCACAGAGCTCCCATGCCGCACATATGCAAGCTGCCGACATATCTATAGTTTGTCAGTAGAAAGGTTTCTTGAATTGGGCAAAGGATGGCCTAATGTCTGGCTTAGTATATACTAACCCACAGTGGTACAAAGACATAGAGAGAAGCCTATAGCTAATCCCTGACACTGTCTCAGTCTCTAGTCTCAGTCAGTCTACCTGTATAAATGAATACTATAATAATAACATTGCAATGTCAAAAAGCCTGGTGTGTAAAGGTATTACAAATCTTTGGAATTTGAATTGTGGAATCTTCGATTTTCACAGCCATGCCATTGTTACAAAGGTTCTAGAAGCCCTCCCAAGCTTCTAAAAAATCCTGAAATGTACTGTAGCAACCAGGAGAAACACAAGTCATTTCATACTTACACTACTGTCTGAGATAACTATATTTGTGTAAAATTACTCCATCTTGGTCTGATCGATGGTCAAATACAAATATGGAAAAGGTAAGAGTCAACAAATATTAAGTAACGTACTGTATATAATCATTATTGTCTAGGGATAGTCTGCCAATTGTCTAAGCATTAGCTTGTAAATTGAAAGTTAATAAGTGTCATGTTAAGGTAATTAAACTGTACTAAGTGCCACTATGGTGTTTTTGTGTACGTCTGTGTGTGTGTGTGTGTGTGTGTGTGTGTGTCCGTCTGGTGTGTGGTTGTGTGATTATTTTAGATTTATAAGCGGAATGCCAGGTTCCGTAGGAAAAGGTTGGCCTGTCAGTGGAAGGAGCG
This sequence comes from Galaxias olidus, assembly GCA_026901105.3. Classification (NCBI taxonomy): domain Eukaryota; kingdom Metazoa; phylum Chordata; class Actinopteri; order Galaxiiformes; family Galaxiidae; genus Galaxias; species Galaxias olidus. The sequence goes on from JAPMUY010008923.1 coordinate 72,432, forward strand.
TGTAACCGCAGCAGATGTCCCTGGAAAAGGAAGAGGAACTCTCCAGCCTCACCTCACGGCCACAGAGAAGAAGAGTGGAAGAGGCCAGTCTGCCTCCACCGACACTTCCTCTTTCTCTGGCCATGCCTTGTCCAATCAGATCCCAGTGTCTTTGTCTAGTCCCACCTCCCTCAGTGAGGTGACCAATGGGATCACAGGCTCTTGTGATGATGTCGTGCCCAGCCAGATGTCAGAGCCACTCAGTGTTGGGTCTGGGCCTGACCTGAAAAGTGCCTTGTGCCCCCTCCATTTGGCAGAGCTGTATGTGGTCTCAAACACCCCAACACAGCCATCTGGGGCCCCTGAGGACTCTGACACGACCGAGGCCCCACGGTTGCTGGTGAGAGAAAGAGAGACGTTACTACAGTCTGCTAGTTATTAAGTCTCATACAGCTATCAGTCAAGTGATGCTGCAAATGTATGCAAAGAAAAAAGTCACTGAAGTAATAAGTTCACGTTAAACGTTGACCCATGGAAAAAGTTCAACATAATACAACGGTGCTTTAGTATTTTGTGGGATAAACAGTACACATGTGAACACTCTGAAATGTGTTGGTGCTGTCATTAACACCATGTTGATCCATTAACACAATTGCGATTTTGACAGTGATCATTTCTACTCTCTAGGTGGATAAACTCTACATCCGGAGGGTGACCCACAGGGGTCACCATACCCAGCAGGGTGCAGGGGAAGAGATCAGGGGTCTCCACACTGGGACAGGAGCCCCTGAATGGGCTGCAGCTCTGAGCCCTGGTTCCCTGTCTACTCCTGGCCAGGAGAATTTCTCACCTAAGGCTGAGGTGGGTCTGACTGTCAGCCTACATAACAACTATGGATTCTGGTGTGAATCCACTGTGATAAATCAGCAATGGCTACCAATCAGTGCTGTATGTCCATGTTTGTGTTAACAGGATGTAGTTGAATATGTTTTGTACCGTATCTCACTGCCCTTCCTCCCATCCTCTTCCCATCACCTCTCCAGGCACGGAAGAGGAAAAGGGTGCCAAAGAGTTTGGCCCCGAAGAGTCCATCTGTAGCCAGGTACATCCAAAACGCTGCTGTACTCCCAGACCTCCGCGAGCGCCCCAACCCCAAGCCCTGTCCTCCCCAACAAACAAACCTCGTCTCTGGGCACAGATACAGGTTGGCCTGTCAGTGGAAGGAGCGTGCAACTGTAGCAGATGTCCCTGGAAAAGGAAGAGGAACTCTCCAGCCTCACGTCACGGCCACAGATGCAGAGAGTGGAAGAGGCCGGTCCGCCTCCACCGCCACTTCCTCTATCTCCGGCCACGCCTTGTCCAATCAGATCCCAGTGTTTCTGTCCAGTCCCACCTCCCTCGGTGAGGTGACCAATGGGATCTCAGGCTCCTGTGATGATGTCGTGCCCAGCGAGATGTCGGAGCCACTCAGTGTTGAGTCGGGACCTGACCTGAAAAGTGCCTTGTGCCCCCTCCATTTGGCAGAGCTGTATGTGGTCTCAAAGACCCCAACACAGCCATCTGGGGCCTCTGAGGACCGTGACAAGCCCGGAGCCCCACGGTTGCTGGTGAGAGAGAGAGAGACATTACTGCAGTCTGCTAGTAATTAAATCTCATACAGCTATCGGTAAAGTGATGCTGCAAATGTATGCAAAGAAAAAAGCCACTGAAGTAATAAGTTCACGTTAAACGTTGACCCATGAAATAAGTACAACATAGTAAAACAGTGCTTTAGTATTTTGTGGGATAAACAGTACATGTGAAAATTCTGAAATGTGTTGGCGCAGTCATGAACGCCATGTTGGTCCACAAACACAATTGCGATGTTGATGGTGATCATTTCTACCCCTCCAGGTGGATAAACTCTACATCCGGAGGGTGACCCATAGGGGTCACCATGCCCAGCAGGGTGCAGGGAAGAGGCCGGGGTCTAGCGGCTGGACAGGAGCCCCTGAATGGGCTGCAGCTCTGAGCCCTGGTTCCCTGTCTACTCCTGGCCAGGAGGATTTCTCACCTAAGGCTGAGGTGGGTCTGACTGTCAGCCTACATAACAACAATGGATTCTGATGTGAATCCACTGTGATAAATCAGCAATGGCTACCAATCAGTGCTGTATGTCCATGTTTGTGTTAACAGGATGTAGTTGAATATGCTTTGTTCCGTATCTCACTGCCCTTCCTCCCATCCTCTTCCCATCACCTCTCCAGGCACGGAAGCGGAAAAGGGTGCCAGAGAGTTTGGTCCCGAAGAGTCCCTCTGTAGCCAGGTACATCCAAAACGCTGCTGTACTCCCAGACCTCCGCAAGCGCCCCACCCCCCAGCCCGGTGCTCCCCAAGAAATAAGCCTTGTCTCTGGGCATAGATACAGGTTGGCCTGTCAGTGGAAGGAGTGTGTAACCGTAGCAGATGTCCCTGGAAAAGGAAGAGGAACTCTCCAGCCTCAGGTCAAGGCCACAGAGACAGAGAGTGGAAGAGGCCAGTCCACCTCAACCGCCACTTCCTCTATCTCCCGCCACGCATTGTCCAATCAGATCCCAGTGTCTCTGTCTAGTCCCACCTCCCTCGGTGAGGTGACCAATGGGATCTCAGACTCTTGTGATGATGTCGTGCCCAGCAAGATGTCGGAGCCACTCAGTGTTGGGTCTGGACCTGACCTGAAAAGTGCCTTGTGCCCCCTCCATTTGGCAGAGCTGTATGTGGTCTCAAAGACCCCAACACAGCCATCTGGGGCCCCTGAGGACCCTGACAAGCCCGGGGCCCCACGGTTGCTGGTGAGAGACAGAGAGACGTTACTGCAGTCTGATAGTTATTAAGTCTCATACAGCTATCAGTAAAGTGATGCTGCAAATGTATGCAAAGAAAAAAGCCTCTAAAGTAATAAGTTCACGTTAAACGTTGACCCATGAAATAAGTACAACATAGTACAACAGTGCTTTAGTATTTTGTGGGATAAACAGTACATGTGAACATTCTGAAATGTGTTGGCGCTGTCATCAACAGCATATTGATCCACAAACATGATTGCGATGTTGACGGTGATCATTTCTACACCTCCAGGTGGATAAACTCTACATTCGGAGGGTGACCCATAGGGGTCACCATGCCCAGCAGGGTGCAGGGGAAGAGGTCAGGGGTCCCGACGCCGGGACAGGAGCCCCTGAATGGGCTGCAGCTCTGAGCCCTGGTTCCCTGTCTACTCCTGGCCAGGAGGATTCCTCACCTAAGGCTGAGGTGGGTCTGACTGTCAGCCTAAATAACAACTATGTATTCTGGTGTAAATCCACTGTAATTAATCAGCAATGGCTACCAATCAGTGCTGTATGTCCATGTTTGTGTTAACAGAATGTAGTTGAATATGTTTTGTACCGTATCTCACTGCCCTTCCTCCCATCCTCTTCCCATCACCTCTCCAGGCACGGAAGCGGAAAAGGGTGCCAGAGAGTTTGGCCCCGAAGAGTCCCTCTGTAGCCAGGTACATCCAAAACGCTGCTGTACTCCCAGACCTCCGTGAGCGCCACACCCCCCAGCCCTGTGCTTTCCAAGAAACAAGCCTTGTCTCTGGGCATAGATACAGGTTGGCCTGTCAGTGGAAGGAGCGTGTAACAGAAGCAGATGTCCCTGGAAAAGGAAGAGGAACTCTCCAGCCTCACATCACGGCCACAGAGAAGAAGAGTGGAAGAGGCCAGTCCGCCTCCACCGCCACTTCCTCTTTCTCCGGCCAAGGCTTGTCCAATCAGATCCCAGAGTTTTTGTCTAGCCCCACCTCCCTCGGTGAGGTGACCAATGGAATCTCAGGCTCCCGTGATGATGTTGTGCTCAGTGAGATTTCGGAGCCTCTCAGTGTTGGGTCGGGACCTGACCTGAAAAGTGCCTTGTGCCCCCTTCATTTGGCAGAGCTGTATGTGGTCTCAAAGACCCCAACACAGCCATCTGGGGCCCCTGAGGACCCTGACAAGCCCGGGACCCCACGGTTGCTGGTAGAGAGAGAGAGAGAGAGAGAGAGAGAGAGAGAGAGAGAGAGAGAGAGAGAGAGAGAGAGCGATGTTACTACAGTCTGCTAGTAATTATGTATCATACAGCTATCAGTAAAGTGATGCTGCAAATGTATGCAAAGAAAAAAGCCACTAAAGTAATTAGTTCACGTTAAACGCTGACCCATGAAATAAGTACAACATATTACAACAATGCTATAGTATTTTGAGGGACAAACAGTACACGTGAGCATTCTGAAATGATGTTGGTGCTTTCATCAACACCATGTTGGTCCACAAACATGATTTCAATGTTGACGGTGA